>CAUYON010173088.1:0-35439 GCA_963573935.1 Arctocebus calabarensis
TTCATATTAGGGCTGAGTACATTGGATACTTTTTCTTCCATTCTTGAGATACTTTGCTAAGAAGAATATGTTCCAGCTCCATCCATGTAAACACAAAAGAGGTAACGTCTCCATCTTTCTTTAAGGTTGCATAGTATTCCATGGTATACATGTACCACAATTTATTAATCCATTCATGGGTCAATGGGCATTTGGGCTTCTTCCACGACTTAGCAATTATGAATTGGGCTGGAATAAACATTCTGGTACAAATATCTTTATTATGATGTGATTTTTGGTCTTCAGGATATATATCCAATAAAGGAATTATAGGATTGAATGACAGATCTATTTTTAGATCTCTAAGTATTCTCCAAATATCTTTCCAAAAGGAATGTACTAAATTGCATTCCCACCAACAGTGGAGAAGTGTTCCCCTTTCTCCACATCCACGCCAACATCTCTGGTTTTAGGATTTTGTTATATGGGCTAATCTTACTGGAGTTAGATGATATCTCAAAGTAGTTTGATTTGCATTTCTCTGATCATTAAGGATGGTGAGCATTTTTTTATGTGTCTGTAGGCCATGTGCCTGTCTTCTTTAGAGAAGTTCTCTTCAAGTCCTTTTCCCACCCTGAGTTGGGATCACTTGCCCTTTTTTTGCCAATATGCTTAAGTTCTCTGTGTATTCTGGTTATTAAACCTTTGTGTGAGGCATAACCTGAAAATATTTTCTCCCATTCTGAGGGCTGTCTGCCTTCTACACTTAGTGTGTTCTTAGCAGTGCAGAAGCTTTTTAGTTTGATCAAGTCCCAGTAGTGTATTTTTGATACTGCTTCAATTGCCTGGGGGGTCCTCCTCATAAAAAATTCACCCAGGCCAATTCCCTCGAGAACTACTTTTACTTCTTAAAATACTTATTAATCACTAACAGGATTACAGAAAATAAAGGAAAAGGGAACATGGACTTTGGAGCTAGATACCACCCAGTTAATCTTCTGTGTTCCCGTAGAGCAGATTAGTTGGCATCCTACTCATCTCAGGAAACTTGGAGAAAAAAAGCTGAATCCTCTCCTCTCGTACTCACAAAAACTAGTCTTTCTTGCTCAATGAGACAGCACTGGATGTGTTGAGAAATATGATGGAAGATGAGAATGGAGAGGGAAAGGACCAACGTTGGAATGGAGAGGGAAAGGACCGAGGTTGGAATGGAGAAGGAAAGGACCAAGGTTGGAATGGAGAGGGAAAGGGCCCCGGTTTGAAGCCTTGGGCAATCACCTCACTCAAGAGAACTCTCCCGCGCAGGTTAGTAAGAGTCAGGAGAGGTAGTAATAGCTAAATGACTTTTTTTTGTTTTCCATATAGATGACTTTGGTGGCTGTGGACAGGGAACAGGAGCAGAGAGGGGTGAATAGCTGGGCAGCTGGAGCTTCTTGTTGCATTACAAATGAGAGACGATGGGCTAAGACATGTTTGGAATGGAAGAGAAGAGAAGAGAAAGGAGAAGAGAAGAGAAGCTGAATTCATAGATATTTATGAATTTAAAATCAATGGAGTTTTATCAACTTGGGGATACACAGATTCTATTGGCTTCATTCACCTGCTTAGTATGGAGGGCCAGGAAGCAGCTGGGGACAGAGAAGCCTACTCCAGGAATGGGCAAAAGTACCTCTTGTGGCTTTGTGTTTCTCTCATCAAGGACAGGAGCCAGGAGCAGGGGCTCCCTAGACACTCACAGCTACTCAGCTGCACATGCCTCGGAGAATGGCCAACTGATGACTTGGCATCACCCTTGCGCACTGCTGGGAACTCCATACTTGCTCCACAGTTGGCTCACTTTATACAAGCAAGCTGCCTTTGATTCTCACCAGTCTTGGTCTGTCCTCCAGCTTCCCATCAGGAAGGGAACTAAAAACAGGAGGCAGATGGGTCTGAAAAACCCCAGTGAGAAAAGAGCCTCCAGGCCCTCAAAGTCCTGCTATTTCTACATATCATTCGTGCATTCATTTTAAATGTCAACTTAAGTTCCTACTGCTGACAGAGCCCTGCACTAGATTCTATAGACAGAAGCATCCCTCTAAAGGAAATTACAGTTGAATGGAAGAGACAAGACACAGAGTCAAGCCAACAAGTGTCTATTAACTGTGTATTGTGTCCCCAGCACTCTGGAGAATAATTACAGTTCTCCATATGTCACTACATGAGAGCTCTGCAAGGCTAAGTGCAAGAGATGTGAAAAATGAAGGAAAGCCACGTATTGGGAAAAATGGGAGTGGGCTTCTTAAGCTGAGCTTTGAAAGAAATGTGGGATATAGACTCCTTAGGAGGGAGGAATAGGAGAAATACTTCACAATCGGGGAAAGGCACTGAGGCAGAGGCAAACAGGCCACAGACAGGGGACAGTTCAGAGACTGGCTCTCATCTGACTGTTGGTCAGAGGTCCCAGTTCCCCAAACCCGGGTGACCAGGTTTGATTATTTGCCTGATCTAGAAAGCTCAACCGAGGTAGGGCAGTAATTGAAAGTAAAAGTGAATGGAAACTGGAAATAAAACTGGAGCAGCACAGGCAGCTTGAACAGAGAGTAACTTCTGCAAGTTTCAGTGTAACAAAGAGAAATTTAATTTAGGAAAAACAAAGAGAAAGCTTAGAGCACTTTCCCAGTTGGAAACGGGTCCCTCTCATGAAGGAGAAAAGGTGAGAGAGACAGGGACCAAAGGTCTGTAGGGGTGTGTAAATACCCTCCAGTTGGCTGCAAGTCTTTCATTGGTCTCTCTGCGCCTCCAGGCAGTATTTCCTTTTCCTATTGGTCATTGATGGTCTCTTTCTATTGGTCATTACTTAAGGGCTCTTTAGACTTCCTGGTTCAGCAGGTCAGGTTTTCCTTCTACCCACCTTGAGCCCCATTTTTTAGTGTCCCTTTTCACTAACTAGGTGGCTTTGTGTTAGAGCTGAGATGAGACTTGAAAGTGGAGAGGGCAGTGGCCTGCCTGATGAGGAATTTAAGAATAACAAGCTAAGGCCCAGCGCCTGTGGCTCAACAGGCTAAGGCGCCAGCTATGTACCTCTGAGCTGGCGGTTCTAATCCAGCCCGGGGCTGCCAAACAACAAGGACGGCTGCAACAACAACAACAACAACAACAACAAAAAATGGCCAGGAGTTGTGGCAGGCACCTGTAGTCCCAGCTACTTGGGAGGCGGAGGTAAGAGACTGGCTTCAGCCCAGGAATTGGAGGTTGCTGTGAGCTGTGATGCCACAGACTCTATCCAGGGTGACAGCTTGAGGCTCTGTCTCAAAAAAAAAAAAAAAAAAAAAGAATAACAAGCTAAAGGATTTCTATTGAAGTGCCCTGAGACTTTCTGGGTGGTTGAATATCATGCCAAATTGATTTTCAAAGGAAATTGCTCAAGGAATTGATTTGTAGTATGGCCCAGAACAAGAATTCAAGATTGAACCCTTGGGGGATGATATAGTAATTTGTGGGTGAGTGGCAAAGGGCCTGAAAAAGAGTAATAGATTTGGCAAAAAAAGCCAACTCTGGAAAAGTATACTGAAGGAAGAAAAAATAAAAATAAAAAATAAATCCAAGGCTTCTGGGAGCCTGGGAGAAGTGTAGTGCCTCTAACAACAATGGAGAAAAACCTGGGCAGCGCCTGTGGCTCAGTGAGTAGGGCACTGGCCCCATATGCCAGAGGTGGTGGGTTCAAACCCAGCCCTGGCCGAAAGCTGCAAAAAAAAAAAAAAAAAAAAATGGAGAAAAACCAAGAAATAGTAGTCAACATTGAGATGGGAAGACATGGCAGGTCAGATTTTGAAATGTTTTAAATGGAAACAGTAAACACCTCTTCTATATGACCTGAACATATCATCCGTGAGGACCATAGGTAGTTCTGGCCTAACTGTGGAGGGAGGGAGGGAGAGAGATTTGTGTAGAAAAGAGAGATACATCATTTTTCAGATTCACAGATGAAGTTGAATCCCTAAAATACATATTTAGGTGACATGCCTACACCTGTGCACTAGCCCATCATTTCATATTCATCTCTTGCATTTGTGACTCACTTGGTGTTTTTTTTTTAACAAGTGAACAGTTTATTAAGAATTAAACAAAGGTATGATGTGATACAGTACAAGCAAGACACTCAAGATAGGTATAATAGTACTCACTTGGTGTTTTTCAAAAATATTTTCCCATATTATATCCTGAGAGTATATACTAAGTGTAATAACCATAAAATAAACAGGGCAGTCATCTCTTAGAATTATTTCTGTTGGGAACTGAGGTAAAGGGTGGTGAAGGTGACTGGTCCAATATCACATAGCTAAGAGTACTAGTCTATTGATTGCTGGTTATGTGTGTTTGCCTAATGTCAGGTTGCCTTCTTCACATTGGATGTTGGTGCTAATAATTATCTTGCTGAAGTGTTACTGAATATCTAGTATGGGCTGCTGCTCTGCTAAGCCCTGTGTAGACAACCACCACTTTAAATTCTCCCTCCAACCCTCCACAGCAGGTGTTATGTTTTCCCATTTCACAGATCAGAAACTGAAGTTCCAGGTATTTTGGTAACTTACTCAATGTCACATGCCTGGTAAGTGGCAGAGGCAAAATTTGAACCTGGCCTGACTCCAGAGCCTATATCCTTTATCCCACATCATACTGCAAAGTATTATCTCTAATAAAGTGGCCCTATGCTTTTCTGAACTAAGTTTCTCCATCAGCTAGCTTTCCTTGACTAAGTAAATCAAATCACTTTAGTTTTCCTCATTAGCTCTGCCACATTATCCTTTAGCAATACCACTTACTGTCTTCTGGATCTTAAGATCAAGAAAGCAAAACTTATTGGGCTGGGTTGCTAGCAAATAAACATACAGATAGAGAGAAATAGATGTTTGTATTTCAAGACACTTCCAAGTTCAAAATAAACAACAGACAAATATAGACATTTTCTTTTGCTCTTTTAATGTGTGGGCCTATATAAGATGCTAAATTTTATGAATATACTTCAGATAATGTGAGCACTGAGATAAGCTTAAAGAAAGAGAAGGAAGATATGGATGATGAGCTAGCAGTACTGTGCAAGGTGTTTCAGACACATTATCCCATGTAATTTTTATAATCCTATGATATAGGTATTATTTTCCTTACTTTGTAGATGAGGAAAGTAAGGCTTAGAGAAATTAAATCACTTACACAATTTCATGAAGCTAAAAAGGGGCAGACCTGGAATTTGAATTTAGGGCAATCTTGTTTCCAAACTCATGGTTTTCCAGTATTTGACACTGCCCCCAAATCAATACTTCAAAGGTAAGTTTAAAAGCAGTTCCCTAACATAATGTAACATGAAATGGAGCTAGATTATGGAAGCTGTATAGTCTATAACCAAGGTGCTATTGACTGTGGAGGCTCTTTGTTCTTTTATAATGGGAAGTGCTATGCTTTAAATGTGTCTTCCAAAAAGCCTATGTTGGAAACTTAATTCCTGTTGCAATAGTGCTGGGAGGTGAGGCCTACTGAGAGGTGATTAGGCTGAAATGGCTCTGCTCTTATGAGTGGATTAATGTCACTATTGCAGGAATGGTTTCCTTATGCAAGGGTAAATTCAGCCCACGGCTCCCCCCACCCCCTTTGCCCTTCCATCATGGGATAATGTGGCAAGAAAGCCACCCTCACCAGAGGCCAGCTCCTTGATCTTAGAATTTCCAACCTCCAGACACATTAGCCAATAAATTTCTGTTCATCATGCATTTTCCAGCCCATGGTACACTGTAACAGCACAGAATGGACTAAGACAGGGAGAATAACTTTAATTTTCCTCTTCTACTTTTCAGGGCTAAGGATAAGTCCAGGATACTACCTATTATTTTTCTGTTTCTATTTTCTTTTGCCCTTCATTGGGTTTTTCTTTTATTCTTTCCTTCCTTTCTCAATCCCTTCCTCAAGCTGAAGCAAAAGTGCTCACCTGCAATGGTTCCGTCTTCCTTCACCATGTGCACCTGACACTCAAGATTCATATTTGAAGAGATCATCCTGAAAAGGAAATGAGGGATCCACATAAACCTGGGGGTATTTTTCTGAATACCATAAATTTTGTTGCTGCAGTAATTATACCACTGGTTCAGCGTCCGTAGCTCAGTGAGTAGGGCACTGGCCATATACACTGAGGCTGGTGGGTTCAAACCTTGCTGGGCATGCTAAACAACAATGACAACTGCAACCAAAAATAGCCTGGCATTGTGGCAGGTGCCTGTAGTCGCAGCTACTTGGGAGGCTGAGGCAAGAGAATCGCTTAAGCCCCAAAGTTTTAGGTTGCTGTAAGCTGTGACGCCATGGCACTCTCCCAAGGGTGACATAGTGACACTCCATTAAAAAAAAAAATTATACTCCTCTGAAATAATTTTTTCAAAAATCCAGTCCATAACTACCCCATTCTTTTTGGGGGTGAGAGCCTTGACAGTCCCACAGCCTTCTGCTTTCTCATCTTTATGTCACAAAAGCACAGCTAACATATGGAACTGACTCTGTGAACCTTACTGTCATAATATGGTGGTCTCTCTGGCTCTACTACTTACTAGACAAGTTGCTTTACCATACGAATCTCCTAAATGGATATCAAATAGAGCCCATTTCATGAGGATGTTATGTGCCTTAGATGTATTTAGCACAGCACCAACTAATAGAATAAATTCAATAAATTATTATCTATACAAGGCACCACAAAAAGTCCCTGGGACTGTGGGACATATGGTTTGGGGGAATTGGCTGACCTAATGCTGATCCCTGTTGTAATTAGGCTTCTAGGCCCTGGTGCTACGGTACCTGGATCTGCAGGGAACAGACAGTGTGCATGTGCTGGTGAAGCTGGTATCCCAGGGACTGAGCTCACATGCCCGCCCTAGCCTCGCTCCCTTTTCCTGGAGCACAGCACATCTTGCACCTTCCATGGCAAACCCAAGGGTGCAGCAGCTCTACCGCTCAGGCGCACCCAGCTTTTCTCAAATTGCACCATGGCTGACCCCAGGCCTGTTCTTCCTTGCTGGTGTCCTGCTGAAATGAATGGATTGATGCTAGTAGTGGAGGCAGCAGGGAGACAGTCTGTTTTTCAGTTAGGTTGAGAAAAACTTCAGAGCAGAAGTTGATTTCTTTTTTAGAGATTTTGCAATATCTTCTGACTGTATTATGAATGGAGGCAGCGGGGCCTCCATCCCTGCTCAAAGGATGGCAGTCTCCCTGTGGACAGGAAAAGTCCAACAGGAGCTTTGTGCCTCTACCTCAAGGTGCCTCAGCCCTGGGAAGCAGTCCAAGCACCTCCCCAGGCTATGTGGGGAGATGCTACCCACCCAGGGGTGTAAAAACTAACTTCCAATGTTCGCAGGGCTGCCACAAGGAAGTCACAGCAGACTGTGCAGCTCCAAGGACCCATGTGTTAACATTACAGGAGGGACCTTTTTTTTTCACTTAACATAGTAAAGATCTTTGTAAATCTACTGCACCCAAAGAATTGGCAGGCAATATTATAATACTAATGGAACACCTATATGATGCTTTTCAGTCTTAATCTTCTAGAAGTTGATACAGACTTAGCTATCTTGATGGGATAAGAAAGATTCTTCACACCAAAGGGTCAGAAGTCAAACAGATGTTTCAGGCTTTTTAATGTCCAGAATTTTCTGCTGGGGCAACAGGTCAAAACCTGAGACAGCCAGAATAACCATGGGTTGAAGAGCTAGGGGACAGTCCCTGCTGGAGCCACACACGAAAGATCCTCTGATCTGTAAGTGCCTTAGCTCAAATGTGCTCCCTAACCTTTCTGTCTGTCACAAGAGTGGCTTGCCTGCTTCAGCTGTCTGCAACTTGTCTGGTGTCTGCCTAGCCCTGCTCTGTGTGATGTCTAACCTGGCTCTTCAAACAGGTGCTGTGTCAGAACCTTGGGCTTCCAACATAGTCCAGAGGTGTAGCTAGATCAGGCCTAAAATGCTGAGCTGGGAGTGAGAAGGGCTGCCCCTGACAGTCACAAGCTACTTGGTGCTCTCCAGTAAGCTCTGTTATTCTCCTATTAGATATAAACAATTTCACAAAATACTGACCTCTGACAAAGTTACTCTGATGTCAAGATAAACAAGGCCTTTTCATTTTTCTGTCTAAGCACAGACAAAACAAGGTCACTGTGCCAACCGCAAGATACCAAACACCCCTCTCTCAGCCAAACAAGTGACCACTAATTCTTTACCAATTTTAATTTCCTGGTCATTTTAGTCTCTTCTCTCCAGGGATAGGACTTACCGAGATTTACCCCGCACTCACAGCATCTATCATGAGTCTATCATGAGTCTCCTGCTTCTTTAGACCATCCTCACAGCTCATAGCAGGTGCCTTCTAACACTCTCTTACTGAGATGCCCTACGTCCTTCCATGGTGTGTGTTGTCTCTCACTACATTGAGTAATAAACTCAGCTTGTTCAACTGCAAGTGTCTATCTGACGTTCTTTGGCTGGAGTGTATTGACAGTTATTTGTCTAAAGAATGACTGCAAACCACCTGGCCACTATTATATTTACTTTGAATTTACAGGTAGCTTCATAACACTGTGTCATTGTGCATTGGAGTTAAAACCAATAATATGCAGCCAGGTGCCCATTCCCACAAGCTGGCACCTATCCAGTCATGATTCCTCTGAGCCACACTGCGTACATCTTCCAGGCTGCTTCTCCTAAAGCCCCCTTTCCCTCAGGATTTGCAGTAATTAGTGATTCTTACAGAATTATCATTTAGTCATGGTAAACAGAACTGAAGACAAAACCTCCAAATCCTTGACCCTTGTCCCCCACCACAGTTGCCACTTCTTTCCCATTGACCTTCCAAACTGAGACTGATTTGGGAACAGTTTCCTCATGATTAACATGGCTTCTTGGAGTCACACAAGGAAGACAAAACCAGGATAATCTTTCACATCTTAAGTTTTACTGATTTCTGCAGTTTGGGAGGAAAGCATGAACCTCTCTCTCCTTGCTCAAAGGAAGGTATTTTGATTTAAGTTCATGTGACCTTTTGTTCAAGTCACAAAAGTCTTTATCTGATTGCAAAAATTTCTATCCCCTTCCCAGGTTCAATTTTTCCCCCTGTTTTAACCACCTATTTACCAAGAAAAGCAGTAGGGCAAATAGCAAATGAAAATGAATTACCATGTCAATACAATCTTTGGCCCCCTCTTTAGAGATATTAACAAATCCTTCTCCTTGGGAACCCTTGGTGACATAATTCCATGGATTTCCTAGTTTAACTTACCTTCTTGTGCCCCCCCCCCCAGTCTAGCTTCAACAGATCAGACAAATGCAAACTTTGTATAAATGCTAAGAGTTAACTAGGCAGAAGCCAAAAGCAAACTATTCTAAGAAAGCGAAACGAAACCTGAACAGGCTGCTATGTTGAGTTAATGAGAAGATGCAGAATGTTATAAGAATGCAAATGTACATAATGCTACAAATAGAGGGAAGAAACTTTAGCCTGCAGCCTTAGCTCCCGTCTTGTCAGCTTGATTGAGCAACCCAGGGTAGACGTCCCAGTTTATGTGGAACGCATCCAACTCAAGCACATGCCCACTGTTTGTTATGGATTCCAAATTTCCAGAAACTCTTGAAGGCTCATTTTGCCCAGAATAGAGGAAACTCAAGTGATTAGTCCCTTGACTCCCTTCCTCTGAGTCTATTTCAATTTAGCGCCATTACTGTCTCTATCTCCTGGATTTCAGCTATAGAAACTAGACGCCAAAGAGAAAGCTTCTCCTTAAAGCTAAACCACAGAGGCTTCCTTTCTGTTGGATGCTACCCTGGTCCAGCTAGAACTCCCAGGATGGAGGGCAGGAATCTTTTTAAAGGGCATGGTCAAACCCCTGTAAAAGTTTACATTAGTTGAACACTTGTCATATGCCAGGTCCTATTTTGAGGGTTTTATAAGCCTCAATTCATTGATCTCTCACAATCACCCTGTGGGATAAACAGTATTATCATGACATTTTGTACAATAGTAAACTGAAACACAAAATTAAGTAACTTTTGCAAATTTAGAAAAATCACTTAAGTGGGAAACTGGGATTTAAACCCAGGAGTCTAACTTCAGAGGTCATAATCATCTGGGACCCAGGAGAGAAAAAAAGTAAGTGAGCCAAAAAAAGTTTTACCCCTTAGCCCCAGAGCCTAAATGGGTGTGAGCGAGGACCGTATTCAGGCCATGGAGAAAAGTTCCTTCCCCAAGATTAGACAGTGGTCTTCACTTTAGAGCATGTGTGAGCCTAGCCTTTATGCAGAGGCTTTCCAAGGGTTATGTGGGTGCAGTTAGTTTTAAGGAGACTGAAGTCCACGTGCACTTTCCTAAAATGTAAAAGAACCGGTGATGGCAGACAGAGGGTTATTGCTTCCACTTTCCTCCCACAATAGGCCAGCAGGAAAGCACATCACATCTCTCACCTTCCCTCAGCACGGACTAGGTTGTAAAGCACTAGAACATCAAAGACTCAACTGGAAATTGTGGAGCTGAGAAAGTGAATGATTGTAATCATCTGGTAATGTATTCTTTTTGAAGTCAAATGGTTTCTAGTTCCTTACTTTCAACAAAATTGACATAGTACCTAATAGAGCTGATAGATCATTAAAAATAGCTTATATTGCTACAGCACTACAGGCCTGGTGGCATTTAATTTGAGAGTTCAAAAATGGAGTGATGCTGTTAATAACAAAATTCTTCAGATACTTAATAAGAACAAGATCTCTCGGTGTTTATTCTATAATATTAAGATGGAAATAGGAATGTGATTTTACATTCATTTGTAGTATTTATTTATGGAAATATGGATGGATACACAACTCACTGAGAAGGGAGGACCGTGCAGTAGAGATGCATTTACAAAGTTTTTACCTTTTAGCTTTAATAACCATCAAAATTTATAACATAATGATATTATTTTGATGTACTGCATACTAAGAGTCAATAATATCTCAATCCAGAGCACTGTTTTTTAATACTTACACAGCAGAAGTTCTGAAACTCCTCTGTCACTGAACCCTTAGTGAATCAATAATATTTCCATTGTGCCCCAGACCAAAAGAAATCATTATCAGTTCCGTTTATTAAGTGCTTAGATTCAAAGAACTTAATAAATATTTAGGTCTGAACAACACAGTAGCCCTTTTTAAAATGTAAAACACATGAAGTAGAAGAAAAAATATATTTATTTCATTCCTACATAACCACATGCCCTTTTCAAACCTGGGAATCAGAATGGGCAGCTCCATCCTCACTTCCTGTTCCATGCTGACTTTTGTGCAAGACTTGGTATTTAATCACAGCAACTGCTAAAAATGAGCTTTGCAAAAATAGAATGTCATCAAAGGAACATAGGGCAATCTAACATTGAGTCTGTGAACTATTTCCAAATGGTAGTTCTTGCTGTGTTTCCTACACATGGGAAATTTAAAATATACGGCAGAAACCTGTGAATTCAAAGAGGAGCCCCTGGCATACCTGGGCGAATAGTTTGGAAGCCAAAAACTTACAGCCTTAGGTCCACAGGAAATGCTTTTAAAATTTTGTTGGTATGTTTCCTTTGATGCAGATAAAATGGTTGTATAATTAGTAAGACTTAATATATCATCACCTACACATTCATTTGAATGATAAAACACAACTATAGTCCCGAAAGAAGGAGGGGAGGGGAAGGGGGAGGGTGGGAGGAGGGAGGGTATTTGGTGGGACCTCACCTATTGTGCACAATGCAATGGTACATTTCAAAACTCCTAAGAATATAGTATAAATGTCTTACCACAACAAATAAGTAAGTGAGATCACGGCTGTGTTCATCAGTTTGATTTAAGCATTCCATGTTGTATATCAAATCAGCATATTGTACCCTATAAATGTACACAGTTATGATTTAATAATAAAAGAAAAAAATTAATAAAACTTATAAGCATAAAACACATTACACTGAACTATTGGAATATTCCATGGAGAAAGTAGAATGGAATATACTTTCTTTATGTATCTTTTTAAAAGAATAATGTCAGATATAGATTTGTTATGGTGTTTTACTATCAGTGAATACATTTAAAAGAATGATGCGACTGTTTTATTTTTAAATTTATTTACTTTTTTTTTTTTTGAGACAGTCTCTGTTGCCCTGGGTAGAGTGCCTTGGCATCATCATAGCTCACAGAAACCTCAAACTCTTGGGCTTTAGTGATCCTCTTGCCTCAGCCTCCTGAGTAGCTGGGGTTATAGGCATGTGCTACGTTGCCTGACTAGTTTTTCTATTGTTAGTAGAAACGGGGTCTTGCTCTTGTTCAGTCTGGTCTCCAACTGCTGAGCTCAAGGAATCCTCCCACCTTGGCTTCCCAGAGTGCTAGGATTACATGCACGAGCCACCACTCCTGGCCTAAATTTCTTTATTTTTAAATATTAGTATTAGTGCTTGCCAGAAATTACATTCTTTGCCACTAGTTAGACTTACAATGGAATATTTAAACAAATATGTCAACCTATCTATATGAGTGAAGGGATCATAATTTTTCAAAATTCTTTTAGGGCAGAGCTTTTCAACTTTGCCACTATAGGCATTCGGGCTGGATAATTCTTTGCTGTGGAAGGTTGTCTGTCTCTGTGCATTGCTGTATGTTCATCATCACCCCTGGCTTCTATTTACAAATGCCAGCAGCACTTCCCACCCATTGTAACAACCGGAAGTGTCTCTAGACATTGCCAAATGTCTCTGCAGGGCAAAACCATGGCCAGCAGAAAACCAGAACCACCCTCAGTAGAAAACCTTTATTTTATGGGTATGCAAGCAAAAAGTATAAAGACCACAGGCCAGATTTATAGGGGAGAGCACATAGTATCATCCTTGGGAGTCCAGGTTTTGGAACTCTAGTCCTATTCTTGCCTGCCTTGGGCAAGAGTAGCTAATTTCTCCAAGCCTACTTCTTCATCTTTAAATAGGAATAAATTGTATTACTACCCTAAAGAATTGTTGTGAGCCTTAGAAGAGAATCTGTATCTGAGACGCTCAGCAGAACCTGACACATGGTAGTCTGTTAATACATGTTAGGAGTTATTAAAATAGTTATTTCCAGCCCCTCCTCAGTGAAGTACTTCCCTGCAGAGGCTCCTTGTCTATGCATCTTCTGCCTGAACTCATATGTCTGATACTCAGGCATTTTATAACCTGTCCCTACGTTACCTAGCCAAACTTTTTGGCCCCTAGTAAGAAAGGCATTGCACACCAGACTCAAATTATGCAATCTTACTTGGCTAAGTCTAGTCCTGTGCTCTGTCTTCAAAGACCTGGTGAGCTACTGGGCCTATCTGCTGGTGTGTGTGTGTGTGTGTGTTGGAAGAATCGAGGATCTTGTTCTCTTTAAATTTCAGAATAAGAAGGAGGAGGAAGAAAAGGAAAAGGAAAAGAAAAGGAACAGAAGAGTAAGGAAGGAGAATAGAGCAGACCCAGTATGAAACTCTTTTCTAGGGAATCAAGACTGGAACTCTCGCCTTTGTTGGTGCAGCTCCCAGCTCCTTCTTGCTTGTTTTGAAGGCCCAGCTTAGATCCCACCTCCTCTCTCTCTCTTTCTTTTTTTTGGAGACAGAGTCTTACTCTATTGCCCTGGGTACAGTGCCGTGGTGTCACAGCTCACAGCAGCCTCAAACTCTTGGGTTGAAATGATCTTCTTGCCTCAGCCTGCTGAGTAGCTGGGTCTACAGGCACCTGCCACAACACTTGGCTAGTTTTTCTATTTTTAGTAGAGGGTCTTGCTTTTGCTCAGGCTGGTCTGGAACTTCTGAGCTCAAGCAATCCACCTGCTTCGGTCTCCCAGAGTGCTGGGATTACAGGCATGAGGCACGGCACCCGGCCTCCACCCTGTCTCTTAAGCCTGATCAGCTCACACGGTCCACACGTTTGTCTCTCACTTCTCTAAACTTCTTTAGCACTTGCTGTCTGTACCGCACAGGAGCACATAATTATATACTATCAGGTCACATTGGTCTCCCCTTGTTCTTTCCATGTGGTCCCATCAAGATTATAAATTCTTTGGGGTAGAGACTCCCCACATCATTTTTTACTTTGCGTGCGTGACACTCACACCGCATGACACGGTGGCGAATGAACCCTAGTTAGTCAGTTAATTGTCCGGATCATCTAATTTTGCTGTATGCCACACATTAGGCATATGTCCTAGAAACGTTTCAAAGTTTCTCTAAAAACTATCATGGGGTTTGAAAATAAATAGCCACTCAGAGTTATACAAGCATAATCAGGCAGGGCTGTATCGTGGAAATTCTCCAGCTGTTCCACACTTAATGTGCCCTTCGGTGACTGAGCAGTGATAGGAAGGACAGGGAACATTAGCGCCCAAACATTCTTGTTCTTGTACTTTTATAGGTTCTAAAAGTGCTCTCCTAAGTGAATCCCTCAATTGTGGTTCATTAACAACCCCTAACAACCCCCTTCTGGCCTTAATTAATTACCTTGCCTTGGAGTTAAAGAGGGGGAATGGTTGTCAAGGGCATTATTTGCTCAATTACCCAAAAGCCATAGATAATATGCGGTAATGAATTGGAAGATGGAGCACCAGACTTCTCCAGTCCCACGACTGTAAACCCTTGTTCTGCTTTTTTTTTTTTTTTTTTTGGAGACAGAGCCTCAAGCTGTCACCCTGGGTAGAGTGCTATGGCATCACAGCTCACAGCAACCTCCAATTCCTGGGCTCAAGCGAGTCTCCTGCCTCCGCCTCCCAAGTAGCTGGGACTACAGGCGCCCGCCACAACGCCCGGCCATTTTTTGGTTGCAGCCATCATTGTTATTTGGCGGGCCCAGGCTGGATTCGAACCCGCCAGCTCAGGTGTATGTGGCTGGCGCCTTAGCCCGTTGAGCCACAGGCGCCGAGCCTGCCACTATAGCTTTTGACCTTGTGCAAACTACCCAACCCCTCTATTATCTAGATTCTCCATAAACAATAAGTAATATTTAAACAGCACTTACTATGTGCTAGGTGCTGGGCATCTTTTAGTTCACCCAGTGATACCAGTAATATAATTATCCTTCATTTTACAGATAATGTCATTAAGTTCTGGATAAAATGAGGCATCCATCTCAAAGGGCGGTTGAGAGGATCAAATGAGTTTACGCATGTGAAGCACTTAGAGGTGCCAGGCACATAGTAAGTGCCGACTACGCAGACTCTTTCGTTGTCATGACTGGGAGTTGTGCTCAAAGAGAAACACCCAGCACCCAGGTTGTTAGGGGAGGCAGCCATCCCTGGGAAGAGCTGAGGCTGGCCAGCAGGTTCTGGGGTCCCTCAGTTAACCTACCCTGACATCCCTCATCCCTTGCAGGCCTGCCAGTTCCGGAAGGAGATGAGTCTGGGGTGTAACTGTGGCTCTGTGACTCCCTACAGCTGCCACCATGAGGCTACCAGCCAGCGCTACTCTGCCAAATGAAAGGCGGCTCAGGGTAGCTGAAGGCACCTCCCCTTTGGCTTTTCTTCTTCCCATCCCAAGTAGACTCATTCCAGCCCACCTGCCCCCTTCACCCTGGCTGGGACCATTTCCTGCAGGACCAATCCCTGGCTGGGATTCCTGGTATCACTGGCCTCTCAGGTCTCCTCTACCAAAAGTGGAAGGGGGAGTCCAGTTCTGAACCTGAGAAGGGGCTCCCCTCACACCTCCCTCCATAGGAAGCCCCCTCAGGACATAGCATCCTCTGTGATGCTCCCTCATACCACTCTGGGAGGGTAGTGGGCATAGTTCTTGCTAAATAAACCAGTATTTCCTTCATTTGTCTCCCAGTCACTGTGTATCTGCCCAAGTGCACAGGCTTTGTGATGGTGTAGGTACCAAAGGACCAAGTTTGGTTCACTTACCCGGTATGTGACTTGGGCAGGTCACTTCCCTCATCTGAGGTTTGTTTATCCTCATTGCTAAAATGAAGATGATACTGCCGACCTCATAAGTTATAATATAACCCACAGGCGAGGTGCTTAGTACATTATTCAGTGCAGAGAAATGCCCAGACATAAGTAGTTAGCAGGGTTGTCTGTTAACCTCTAGCTCAGATAAAATAAGATCAGCTTACTGTAAGAGACCATGTTGGGCCTTTACTTACCCCAAGGTTCCTCTACCCCAGAAACCTGAGTACTCAGGGTGGAGTTGGGGAAGAGAAGGAAAGGGAATCTTTATCCACAAATATCGATTAATGCTTAATCCAAAGCAGAGATTCTCAACTTTAGCACTATTGACATACTGGGCTGGATAGTTCTTCATTGTGGAAATTGTCTTGCACACTGTAGAATGTTTATTTAGCAGTGACTCTGGCCTCTACCCTGTAGATACCAGTAGAACCTCTCAAGTCATGACAAGAATGTCTCCAGAAACTTCAGAACCTCTCAAGTCATGACAAGAATGTCTTCAGTGTCCCTTGTGGGAGGCAAAATTACTCCTCCGTTTAGAGAACCACTAGAGGCCTGGGTCCCTGAGGAAAGGGTAGGGTAGGGGATTAGTGGAAAGGGGATTGTCAGTCACCACTGAGTCTAGATGGAGTTGCAGAGGAAGGCTGTCTGCCTCAGTTTCTCCATTCTGTAGGATGCATTGGCTGGGAAGTAGCCTGTCCAGGTCTGGGTAGTCAGTCTTTTGCCTGACTCCATGGAGCTTCATTAATCTCCCATTAGTCACATTAATGAGCAGTTGACCTCCTCTCCCCTTCCCACCGATTCCATCCCTGCCTAGGGCTTAGGGATGAGTCACTCCAAGTAATGAGAAGAACCAGTGTGTCCCGTCCTCTAGTCCCCTCAAGGGCCCCATTGCCTGGTGCTCTGGCCTCCTGCCTTCAGGTCCTGGATCCTCCACTCACTCTGATGCTTGCATCAGCCAGCCCTGGCTTCCACTCCATCCGGGAGAGTAAACATTTATTGTTTGCCTACTTTGTGCCAGGCACTGTCCCAGTGGCTGACAACATAGCAGTGTTTGAGAAAAAGACCCTGCCCGCAGGGTGCTTACTTCCTGTTGGGGGAGATGCATAGTGAGCAAACAAGTGAATGCTAGAGAGGGGTGATGAGTCCTCTCTCCTAGAGAACTAGGAAGTCTGTCCTCCACTTCTCTAGCCCCTGGCACTGCCGCTGGGGAGACAAGTGAAGGTCTCTGAGCTAATGCTTGCTGTAGGCAGGGAATGAGGAGGAAGGCAGAGGGGGGCTCCCAGGAGATGCTTGTGTTTCTATACAGGTGCCAATGGGGGCTTTGAGGCAGACAGACATCCACTGGGCCAAGGTGGGAGGGGAGGGGGTAAAGCAAAAGGAGCATCTGCCAAAGACCTCGGCCTCAGTGTCTCTGGGTGGCCTGACCGTCTGTGTCACTGGGGTCCTGTCTGTCTTATCTCTGTCACTGCCTCTGCTGTCCCGTCTTGTGCCACCTCCGGAAATCACAGAGCCCCTGTCTCTGTAGCAGCAGGTCCTATGAGGCTTTCCTTTCTTTGCTCTTTCACCTGCTCCTCATGGACAGCTCCACCCAGGGCGGAAAGAGTGGCCATGTGTGAGTAAGGGGTGTGGAGAGGGCAGGCTGACAGAGAGAGGCAGGATCATGTGCGAGAAGCTGGAGATGGATCAGAACGAGACCTCCTCCCAGACGTCCCACCCACCTGCCCCCAGCCCGAGGTCAATCCTTCTAGAAACTAGCCATCCATTTCCCAGAGCATTGGAGGCCACCTCCACCCCAGCCTCTCCCTTCTGCTGGGCTGGGTCAGGAGTCTGCCCCTTCCCTGTTCCTTCCTTTTCCCTGCCCCCAGATCCCACCCCTTTGGCAGGAACCCTGTGGTCTCCTGTTATCAGTGCACCCCTGTGAGACAGGGCGGATCCATTTGTTTAAGGTTTAGTCCTGAGGAGCCCCAGCCCCCATGACGTCAAGCCCGGCTCCATATAAGGTGTGGGGTCCCCAGCCCACGGCCCCTAAGCAGCTGCCCAGCTCCACGACATGAAGCTGGCCCACAGTCTCAGCTCCACGTTTGGCCTCCAGTGCTGCCTCCTTTTCCTTCTAGCTTCTTGGGAGGCAGGTAAGGTGTCCTCAGGGGTGAAGGGGTCATCATTGTACAGGGGAGAGAAGACAAAGGGGTCTTGTTTCTTAGAATTCCCAGGAAATGAATGAAGGTGTGGGGGGGGGCACGGGTCTGCTGCGTACAGTCATCTAGAGTGTTCACTGCTCAAGTGTGCTGGCATAGAGGAGATGAAATGCAGCCTGTGCTCTGCTCCTTAAGAGCACATGGCCCTCAGGGCTGTACTCACCCAGAGGGGGTTCCTTTAAGTCTGCATAAAGATACTGCATGGGCTGTCAGCCCTGGTATGGAGCTTGACACTCACTGAGCACCTGTCCTGTGCAGGGAATTCACAGATGCTCACGACAATTTGTCTCATTCCATCTCTGCAATATCCCTGAGATAGTTAATAACATCTCATTTTATAGTCATGAGGAGTGGAGACTTAGGTTAGGGGCTTGCCCCCCATCACACAGCTAGATGGAGGCAAGCAGGGGCTACACCCATGCCATCTGCTGCCCTGAGGGACAGGCGGCAAGCTCCTCTCCTGAGAGCCCTGTTCTGTGCAGACCTAGGGTCTAGTCCTGACTGGCATTTAACTTGTCTGGCCCTCCACGCCACCTGTAGAATGGGGAAGGCTGTGCGGCCAACACCACTAGTGAATGCGTACTGAGCATTACAGAGCATCAGATGTTGTTCCAGGCACATCATCTGCATTTACCAACTCTGCAAGTGTGTGCCAAAGCTTCTGTTCCTGTTTGACAGCTGGGAAAACATCCTGGGCTCAGATGAGAAAGTGAATATGGAAAAGTGTGGTAAGCAAAACAGACCTGAAAGAGAACAGGAAAGTGCTAAATTAGTTCACTTAGTTGAGAAAGACTCTGACAGAACCCAGGGAGCAGTTTGGAGGGTCCACAAGGCAGAGGCAAAGTCTCAGAGAGACTCAGCATACTGGATGGAGACACCCACGGTGGTGCATTTGCCACCCAAACCAGGGCTGGGAAAGTCGTGAGTCTGCAATGCTCCGGGCAGCATTTGGGGCAGGACAGAGTATTTTCTCCTTCCAATAGTGCCTGACTGGGGGTGATGATAGGGTCATCATTTCACAGGGAAGGGGCTCAGGGCACGTTGGGGGGCGAGAAGGGAGGAAGGGACAGCTGGATAGTGGCAGGGGGGCAGGGACTGAGGAATCTTGGCGCTGCCTCTGCAGTGTATCAGGTCAGTGCCTGATTTGATGCCCTTTCCCCTACGTTGAGTGTCTGGGGACAGAGGCCTCAGAAACGCCCTCCGCATCCCACCTCCTCCCCTCATTTCGCCCGCTTACCCCTTCAGTCCCCCCGCATTTGATCGGCCTGCTACCCTCTACCCTTCGGTCTCTCTGCCGCTCCGGGAAGAGGAACCTGTAGGGGGCGGAAGAGAGCGAGTCATGAATCAGCTCCATACACCTTGGCTCCGAGAGAGATTGTCTTTGGGACAAAGGGCAGGCGTGGGCTAGACCCCGGATCCGATTTCCCGCATAGGACGGGGAGATTCCTCCGGGGGTTGATCCCGCGGGGCTCCGCACCTGTAGCTAGGACCCGGAGGAAGGGAGCGGCTGCTGAGCGGAGAGGAACTGGTCGTTTGGATTGTGCCTGTGTTGCTTAGCAGGATGTCTTCTTTTTCAAGCAAGTGAACAGAAGCAGATGGAAGAGACCTTTGGAACTGTACATAGTTTCATGTGGGATTTGTTTCCACTCTTCTGTCCAGGTTAAGCCTCCACTGACAGTACCTTGTGCTAAAGCCAGATTTTCCTCTTTATACCCCGTGCATAAACTTCAGTGACCAAAACAGTTCCTTTCAGACCATTATTGTAGTAAGTGAAATGAATATCTCATGGTGAAATCAAGTTGCTGCCAACAGTACATCTACTGGGAAGAAGAGATGGTCATCTCCTCCTGGGGGTTTAGTCACTGCTTTACCTCACAGCTCTGCTCAGGATTAAGGAATCCCTCAAGCTTCAACTCCACATTTTATAATCTATGGTTCCATAACCGTTCAATGCAGATCTGGAATTCTAAGATCTAGTTATTTCAGTCTCATTGTTGACTGTGATCCTGTAGTTAAATGACAACTGACATCCTAGAATTGATGAGACAGAGGCCTTTTTTCCTTTCCCGCATCCCTCCCTTCCTCTGTTCTTCCCTTTCTCTCCTTCTCTTTCTTTCTTTTTTTTCCTGGAAATCCCCTTATCTTCTACTGTTTTTTTTTTTTTTTTTGTAGAGACATAGTCTTATCATATTGCCAGGCTAGTCTTGAACTCCTGCCTTCAAATAATCTTCCTGCCTGGGCCTCGTGAAGTGCTGGGATTAACTGTGCCCAACCAAGAGGTCATCTTTTAACATCTTTTTGTCTCAGAATCTCAATTACTTAATATAGCAGAAGTTACCTCTTGGTCTTCTGGCCTGTGGAAGTCACAATTATTTTTTCTGGTTTTTTTTTTTTTTTTTTTTTTGATACAGAGCCTTAAGCTATCGCCCTGAGTAGAGCGCTGTGACATCACAGCTCACAGCAACCTCCAACTCCTGGGCTCAAGCGATTCTTCTGCCTCCGCCTCCCAAGTAGCTGGGACTATAGGCGCCCGCCACAACGCCTGGCTATTTTTTTTGTTGCAGCCGTCATTGTTGTTTGGCGGGCCTGGGCTGGATTCCAACCCGCCAGCTCAGGTGTATGTGGCTGATGCCTTAGCCACTTGAGCCACATATGCCGAACCTTTTTCCCCCCTGTTTTTTACTTAGTATGTGTAATGAAAGGTTGTTTGCTTCTAAAGAGTTTTCATCAGTCTTAAAGTATTCCTTTATAAATCTATTCAATAAATATTTATGAAATGCCTCCTATGGGCTGGACATTCTTCCAGGCCAGAGATATAGCAATGAACAAAACAAATAAAAATTCCTGCCATTGTAGAAAGTAAACTACATTTATTGTATATAATGTGATGTATAGAAAGTGATGACTGTGCTGTTGCTAAAACACAGCAGAAGTGGCCCAGGAGCATAGGGGCTGCCATTTTGAAGAAGCAGATCAAGGCAGGAGGGCCAGGGTGCAGCTCAGGTCTCCCTCCTTCCAGGAGAACAGGGAGAATGAGATTGTTTCAAAGACTACTCTTCAGATTCACTAACATTTTAAAAAGTCTTCTATGCTCCAGAGCCTCCTAGGCTCCAGACTTCCTTTAGTTCTCATATTAAGCTGGTGCAGTTGGCATTGTAGTTCTGTGCATTTGAGGACATGGGGCTTCAGAGCAACCAAGTGACCCCAGCAAGGATGCAAAGCTGGTGAGGGATGAAGCCTGGACTCCAACACTGTCCTCTGATTCTTTAAGGCCAGTGGAATTCGCCACTATGCGCTCCTGTCTAGTCATTTATTCTCTCTGTGAATACTTATTCATTCCTTATCAAGCTTAATGGCATCTGTGGATGTTGTGAAGAGTCTTGACTTTGCCAATTATTATACTTAACTTCTTTGAATCTCTTTTCCCAACCTATAAAACATTAAGACCAGGACTCTTGCTTCATAGGTTTGTGGCAAAGATTAAACAAATATATGAACATCATCCTTCAGAGTGTCCACAAATGTCAGAGTCTGACTGTGTACTGTAGTCTTTTTTAATTATAATTATTTTCATTTTTTTGAGACAGAGTGTCTCTCTGTTGTTCCGACCAGAGCACAGTGGTGCCATCATAGCTCACTGCACTCTAAAATTTCTGGGCTCAAGTGATTGTCCTACCTCCACCCCCCAAGTAGCTGAGGCTACAGGCAGGTGCCACCATACCTGGCTAAGTTTTCTTTATTTTTGTGGAGACAGGGTCTTGCTCTTGCTCAGGCTGGTTTTGAACTTCTGAGCTAAAGTGGTCCTTCTTCCTTGACCTCACAAGTGCTAGGATTACAGGAGTGAGCCACTAAGCTCAGCTGTGTACTATGATCTTAAGCAGTAAGAGTTTGGGCCTGCAAACCCAGAATGTGTGTTTAAATTCTGTCTCAACCTCTTACTTGCTGGGTATCCTTGAGAATATTATGTAACCACTCTGAACTTTGTTTCCCTATCTATAAGTTTGGGAGAATAGTAAATAGTTCTCAACCTCAAAGGGTTCTTGTGGGAAGTGAATGAGTTAATATATGTCTGTATTCATAAGCCCTGCCTGTCTCATAGAAAGTGCTCAAGAAAGTTTGGTTGCTGCCATTGCTGTGGGACTGTGTACAAGTCACTTTTCCTCCACAAAAGTCCAACTTTTCAGATATAAAACAGAGAAGGTTGACAGAGTTTAAGGAGTTCTATGGGGAGGTGGGAGATCAACCACCATAGAAGAGAATCCAAAAAGAGAATGTGAGGCAACCAATCAAGCAGAAGGTGCCCGATAAATAGCTATTGTTGGCATTGTTGCCAAGGGCATCAGAGTATAGAATGGGCATGGTGGAGTAAGGACCTGATAATTCAGCCCTCCTCTCTCCCCCAGCCTTGTTTCCTTCAGACACTTGGGCTTCTCTATTACCCTCACCCCCTTCTTGTTCCACCCATGTTTCTTTCAAGGACTGAATTCCCCAGCCCCAGATTGTCCTTGTCAGCAGGAGGTGGGTGGATTGTGGTTTCCTGTGACTAGGGGTAGGTGTAGGTTCTGGGTGCCGCCTTGGGCTAACAGACTGGAAATCTCAGTTATGTAACAACACTATCTCTTTCACTCTCTGGTGATCTCTTGGCTTTCACTCTCCTGGCTGGTATTAGCAACATCTCCTCTGTCCCCATCTGGTTGTTTTTCCATTAAGACCTATCTGTCCTCTGATAGGGGTGTTTTCCCTCACACCCTGTCTTTAAACACAGTCAGTTCCTCCCAGAATCCAGCTGTGTCATTCACTCCTGTCAGGACCCCCAACCTAGTATCTTTTCCTTTTGAGATTGCCCCCTTTATCTATCCCCAGATGGCTTTAAGTATGTGAAGAGGGGGACTTTGCTGGGGGACCACACGGGATGAGTCATCTGATCTATCCCCCTCATCCAGAGCAAGCTTCATAGTTAAACGAAAGTTCCCCATCTGCCTCTTCTACCCATTCTTCATTTGTCTTCTTACATGTCTCTCACCAACAACATGGGTTTCCCTGATAATCCCTATGCAAAATTCTGCAAGAGGCCTCACCTCAGTCTCTTGCATGTTTGCATTTGGGATGGAGCTAGAAAGTGGAAAGATGGAGATTCTAATGTTTATTCCCTTTCCTCTCAGTTCTGCCATGGAAAGGGGATTCCATTTCATAAATCTAGAAACCTAGAGGAGTACCAGCAGAGAGAAATGCCAGTCTCTACCTGTTCTCAAAGCCTTTCCATTCAGTAGGCATGGAGGGAATGGAGGTTGACAGGTACACAAACAACTGTGATATTGAATTAAAGGTAACAGGAAAGAGTTATTAATAAAGACTTTTTGAGCACTGAGATGAAGTTAGATCTTATCTGCTTGGAGGGATCAGAAAAGATGCCCTGAATCCAGAAGACCCTGAGATGGAAGTTGCTTGTAGATGTGGAAAAGGGTTAGCTGGTAAGCCTGCTGAAGGTATATCCTGAACAAGAGAGAGAGGCTGGAGGTGAGACTGGAATTAGATACCATTATATTCAGAGGAGACTGGCTGGGGAAACATATGGGAGATAAAAGAGACCCCCTAGAGAAGGAGATAGGCAGGGAGTCAGGGAAAAACATGGGGAAAGTTTCTTATTTGCCTCTCTCCCTCTACAGGTGCTGCTACATTTCAAGAATGGCAGGAAGGTGGTAAATCCCCAACATCTGATCATTCATTCCCCCTCACTTCAGGTCCTGCTTATGGTTCTCCCTCTGTCCACATTGTTCTGCATTCAGGACAAAGACCTACAGACCTACCGAAATCTACAGAAACTCAGAAGCTAAAACACCACTGCAACTCCACACATCCTTCTAAGTCAATTCACAAACCTATAGACAACTCCAAAATTACAGACCAAAAAAGATCTACAGTTGATCATGAAGTTCCTTCCACTTCTAAACAAAACTCCAGCATTCAAGGAAAAGAACCAATTATCCGGAATGAACGCTCTGTTAATTCTGTTGACTCCACTACTACACATAAAGAATCCTCTGATAAAAAGCATCTAACCCCGGCTCCTAAGAGCAAAACAATTTGTCGTAGGCCCACAACAAGAGACTCAAAGAGAACTGTAAGACCTTTGGAAAAGATCACCATTACTTTAGATAATAAAAGTAACACCTCACATGAGACTACACTTCCTTTCCACACCTCAGACAATTTAGGAAGTAACAAAAAACCAACATCTTCCTCAGAAAAAAACACAACAGCCACAAAAACAACATACAAGGCCACAAGAATCCCGCAGAAGTCAGACAAACCTGAGGATTATAGAACTACAGTTGCCTCAGACACACTCCAGACAAAAACTACAAAATACGTTAAAGAGACCATGTCAGCTAGTGAGAAGACTACAAGAACTTCTGCAAAGCCTAAAGAACATGGAGAAAAGACCACATTAGTCAATATGAAGAGCACATCATTCCCTGTAAAGCCCACACAACACGAGGAGAAGATCACATCATCCAATAAGAAGACCATGCCATCCCCAGGAAAGTCTACACAACATGGGGAGAAGACCACATCAGTCAATAAGAAGACTACGCTATCCCCAGTAGAGCCCACACAATATGAGGAGAAGACCACATCATCCAATGAGAAGCCCATGCTGTCCCCAGGAAAGCCTACACAACATGAGGAGAAGACCACATCATCCAATGAGAAGACCACACCATCTCCAGGAAAGTCTACACAACATGGAAAGAAGACCACATCAGTCAATAAGAAGACTACACCATCCCCAGTAAAGCCCACACAACATGAGGAGAAGACCACATCATCCAATGAGAAGACCATGCCATCCCCAGGAAAGTCTACACAACATGGAGAGAAGACCATAGCAGTCAATAAGAAGACTACACCATTCCCAGTAATGACTACACAACATGAGGAGATCTCATCAGCCCATGAAAAGTCCACACCACCCTCAGCAAACCCTATAGAACATGGAAAAAAGACCACATCATCCAATGAGAAGACCACATCATCCCCAGGAAAGTCTACACAACATGGAGAGAAGACCACATCAGTCAATAAGAAAACTACACCATCCCCAGTAAAGACTACACAACATGAGATGTCATCAGCCCATGAAAAGTCCACATCACCCTCAGCAAACCCTATAGAACATGGAAAAAAGACCACATCATCCAATGAGAAGTCCATGCCATCCCCAGGAAAGCCCACACAACATGAAGAGAAGACCACATCAGCCCATGAGAAGACCACACCACCCTCAGTAAATCCTACAGAACATGAAAAAAAGACCATATCATCCAATGAGAAGTCTATACCATCCCCAGTAAAGTCTACACAACATGAGGAGAAAACCACACTACCTTCAGCAAACACTACACAACATGAAGATAAGACCACATCATTCAGTGAGAAGCCCATCCTGTCCCCAGGAAAGCCCACACAACATGAGGAGAAGACCTCATCAGGCAATGAGAAGACCACACCACCCTCAGGAAACCCCACAGAACATGGAGAAAAGACCACATTAGCAAATGAGAAGATCACACCATCCCCAGTAAAGCCCACACAACATGAAGAGAAAACCACATCAGCCAATGAGAAGACCACACCACCCTCAGCAAACCCTACAAAACATGGAGAAAAGAGCACCTTAGCCAATGAGAAGACCTCACCATTCCCAGTGAAGCCCACACTACATGTAGATAGGACCATATCAGCCAATAAGCAGACCATAGCACACTCACCAACGCCTATGCAACATGGAGAAAAGACCACATCAGCCAATGAGAAGATCATACAATCCCCAGTAAAGACTACACAACATGAGGAGAAGATCATATCAGCCAGTGAAAAGACCGCACTACCCCCACAAAATCCTACAGAGCCTGGAGAAAAGACCACCTCAGTCAATGAGAAGACCACACCATCCTCAGTAAAGCCCACACTACATGGAGATGAGACCACATCAGCCAATGAGCAGACCACAGCACCCCCACCAAAGCCTACACAAGAGAAGACCACATCAGCCAATGAGAAGACCCCACTATCTGCAGTAAAGCCTACACAACATGGAGATAAGACCACATCAGCCAATGAGAAGACCACATCATCCCCAGTAAAGCTTACAGAACACCCAGAAAAGTTGACATCAGCCAATGGGATAACCATAAAAGCCTCAGCAAAGCCTACAGAACAGGAAGAAAAGACCACCATATCAGCCCATGAGAAAATGACACAAGTCCCAGAAAAGTCCACAGAACAATCAGGAAATACCCCATTAACCACAGAGAAAGCCACAAAGGCCCCAGAAAAGCCTACAGTACACCTAAAGAAGACCACACTAATCCTAAGGAAAACCACACCAGTCCCAACAAAACCTACAGAAAACCTAGAAAAGACCACACTGGCTAGTGAGACCATACAAACCTCAGTAAAGTCTACAGACAACCAAGAAAAAACAGTAGCAGTCACAAAGACGATAAGACCTCCAGCCAAGGTTACAGGAGACAAATCCATCACTACTGCCTCCCCTTCTCTAAATAAAACTAAGGTTACCCATTTGGTGCCCATTGGTTCTTTTACGATCACTGCATCTAGAAAGGAGCTGAGTTCTATCATGTCAGAAGCCATAGGAAACAAGAGTCATCAATACCAGAATAAAGATGGCTCACAGGCAGGTCTCCATCCAGGACAGATGGGGGAAAATGATTCATTTCCTGCATGGGCAATAGTTATTGTGATTCTGGTGGCCGTGATTCTCCTCCTGGTGTTCCTTGGCCTGATCTTCTTGGTAAGGAATGGGGTGCTCCAAGGAAATATGTCCTCAACTCTTGTGGGATAGAGAATTGAAAAGACAAGAGAGAGACATGACAGGAAGTGGGGGAAGTGATAACAGAGGGGAAGTAGTGGTGAAAATCAAGGAAAAGGCAACAAATACATAGGATGTAAAAAGTTGGAACTGAGGAGAAAGCTGTAGTTGAGAAAGAAAGGGCGTGAAAGAGAAAATTAAGGCAGTGGAGATAATGTCTGGATTGTGAGAATAGAGGGTATAACATGGAGGGTGAATTAGAGAATGAGTTTGGGACCTAGTGTATTGGATCTGGGGCTGGAGGACCAAGGTTTGGATGGACTCTTGAGAAAGGAGCAATCCAAAGGTCCAGCATCAGGGAGAAGAGGATGAAAGACCTGAGATATGTGTGGCACAGAAGATTGTTCTTATTTCTCCTTTCTTATCATTTCTTCTTTCTTATCCTAATCACAGGTCTCTTACATGATGCGAACACGCCATGCACTGATCCAGAACACCCAGGACAATGGCCCAGAGGATGAAGGGGGCCCCAATTCTTACCCAGTCTACCTGATGGAGCAACAGACTCTTGGCATGGGCCAGATCCCTTCCCCACGATGATCATGGAGAAGGTGCCCAGCCCCAGCTCTTCCACACTCTGGCTCTTTTTTGTATGAGGAAATGGCATCCCAAGTTCTTTTCCCTGGACTCTGGGAAGGGCACAGAATACTGACAGCAGCATTAACCTTCCCTCTGTTCTTAACTAGAACTGGTTGAGGAATGAGGTGATAAGAAAGGAGGACCCAAGCTAGATGAGAATGTAGTAGGAATAATACAAGCAAGTGCTGTCTAAGAAGGAGCAGGTGTTTGATGGACATATGGGGTGGGGGCTTATGCAGAGCCCTGGGAGGAGCCTGGCTAAGGGAAGGAAAAGAACCTTAGAAGGCAGGGTCCCAGACTGACTTGTGAGTGGGAGTTATGGGCAGTGGGGAGACTGAGGACAGAGCCTCTAGTTTTCAGGGCCAATCTGTATTATTTCCGTTCACTATTACCTAAGAGTTTATGTATAAATAGGCTTGTGTCTGAGTTCCCAGGACTTCTGCCCTTATTTCGTATGTATAATGAAAAAATAGGCTCTAGTAAGAAAATTGAATTTATTTCCTTCTTTACCTTTTACATCCCTGGAGAAAGGAATATTACAGAAAAAATTATAGATGGCTCTCTTCTACATGGTGCCTCCCTCTTCCTCCTGAATCCCCTAGTTTTTCTAAACATCTTATCATGGGCATCCTGCTGGTTTGGCACACAGGCAGGGGAGTTTTGTTTAACCTGTAGTCTCACCCACTGATCCCAGCCCTTTCCTGATGATGTTCCCAGTCCGCATTTATTTTCCTGTCTTTTTTATTAAATGCCAGGTTGGCTTCATCTTGTGGAAGTCACTTGTCTCGTCTCCTGCTCACATCCTCTCTCCTTACAACTTCAACCCAGATTCCAGTTTTCTTCCTAGTGGGCCTTTCATCTGTGTGTGCTTTCTGATTTTCTCTTCCATGTCTCATGGACAGAGGGGAAAAGGAGAGTGGACAGATGACAGTTTTCTTCTCTCTATTGGTCTTTTTATAATATATATATTATAAAAAATATATATATTTTATATATAAGTGTAACATATTCATAAAGTAAGGACATCATAATTATTGAACTTTCTGTTGGGAAAACAGTCCTGACAAATGTTTTTGGCTCTGGCCATGACCTTATAGAAGATCCTGAGCAGGAGGGGCTGCAGCACAGGACGGCAGTTCTTTGGAGGCTCCAAGAAGGGGAACCCTAAGGCTCCAAAAATGGCTTATGTCTGAGTTTAGATAAGAGCCAGACTCAATTCATGCTGGATTTATTTGCATGGTAAGAAAATGAGGAGAAAATCTGTCAGTTAATAAACAAATGTTTTTAAGCACCCATTATATAGTCTTTCAGTGATATAAAGAAGTGTAAGCCATAGTTCTCACTTGAAATGCAAATACAGGAAAATTAAAATTAGATAATTCAACAAGAGTCATTACATGGCAGTACGATACAGAATAAAACAACACTTTATTGACATCTGCCATGCCCCATATTTAGGTTAGGAGGCAAGTCCTATCCCAAAACCATTCCATGCCCAAATGTCAGTTCCAACAGAACCCTCTCACCATGCACACAGTCTTGGCTCTCACTTGACATCCTGTTGAACTGGAAAGGCACCCCAGTTGGCTACTGACCTTCTAACCTTAACTCCATTTGGAATTACATAGAAGGGCCACAGGTCACTATTTGCTGCTTTGGGCATCCCCATTTGCTGAAAGAATATAATAGTCACTAACCCCAAGCCTGACACTAGTGTCCCTGAACTGCCTGGCCCTGGCTGGGCTGGGAGGTCCCTCAGGCCTGAGGGTCCCTCTGGAGACCTTCTCTGCTAAGGAAAGGCTTGGGTTCCAGAAAGGAGGCATGCAGGTGCCCAAGGGACCCCGGAATTAGGTCTCTACAGAAGGACTAAGGCAGAGAGGGACACCTGGGTTCTGGAAGAGGGCCAGGGAGTCTTCAAGAAAAAGAGGAAACTGCCTGATGTTTAGTTTTCTAGACAGATGGTGACACAGCATGTGGCAACTGCCAGGATAAGAGTGTCTCCCTGTCCTGGGCACAATGCCCCTACCTCTAACTTTCCCCTAATTTGGGTCCCTAATTAAAAACCAAAATGAAATAAAACCACCTCTGCCCCTAGAGTCTTAAACACTGAACCTGACTGACACCTCCCCTGCCGAGGTGCCGAACAGTGCACGAAGAGGTGGGGGGGGGGGTGCGGAGGCCCCGCGGGCCCTGGAGCGTTGTCTCCTTCACATTCCTCTCCCCTCTCTCTTTCCAGGTATTTATCGCTTTGAAATCCAGGGGTAAACGCTTTAACAAGCTCTGGGGCTGGGCGCCCCTTAGAGATAACTAATGAGCAGGACCGAGGGAATCCGCTGCCTCCTCACGTGCATGTCGCCCTCGCCCCCGGGAACCGAGTTTATTTTCTTCCAGCCACTGAGGACCCCGGTGCTCGCGGGGCAGGGCGGCCGGGCTTCGGGGTGGGGGCGCCGGAGGCTGCTGTCCCTGGAGGAGAGGGGACAGGAGCAGAGAGTGATCAGGTCCTTCCCCGGCCGCTCGCCTCTCTCTGGCGGCAGATTGGCTGCTCGCAGCCCGGGCACTGCGAGTCAGGCGGGCTCCGTTCCGCTTCCCGACCCTCACGGTTCCTGCGCGGTCGGCAGCTTAGTGCTGCGCTTTCTCCTACCTCGCGTCGATCCTCTGCTCATCCTGCCAGCTCTTTTCTTGTTAGGCCTAATTTACAGATGAGAAAACTGAAACTCAGAGAAGTGCTTTGTTCAGACCCTCGGGGCTCCGGTGGAACCGAGTTTATTTTCTTCAAGCCGCAATTTCACTTTACTCCGTAGCGGAGCCTGGTTCCATGTCATTGAGGCAGCCTGACCACCTAAGGAACAGAGTGTCATTGGGGTTTGTGTGAGAGGCTGTTCAGCCCTTTCTTCCAGAGTCCAGGTCTCCTCTTTCAGCCTCTTGAACTTCCAGAGTCTTCGGGTCTTACAGTGTCCTCACCAGGGTCTTTCCTGCCAGCCGCTGCTGCCTGCTGAGACCCATTAATCGGCCTCAGAGTCACAGGTTCCCCATCCGCCCCTCACAGTGCCTGGGCCCCTCTTGGAGCTGCCCTACAAGAGGTTTGGCGCAGACGACGATCCCATGCCTTGCGACCCAGTCGTTTTCATTTTTGTCCCCTCTGCCTCCTACAAAGGCCTCTGTCTCAGAAAAAAGACATCCCCAGAGAAAACAGGTTTCTGCTGGCCTCTGGTCCTGAGTGTGGGTCCCCTCTCCTTTAACAGATTTGATCCCCAGGTTCTCTCCCCTCCCTGCTCCTCTCCCCGTGTTGTCAGGGAGTATGGCTTAGGAGATGCCCTTCCCTGGAAAGGGAAGACCCAGAAGTTATAGCCTCCCCTGCCTGGTAGCAACTATAACTGCTACAGCCATGGTCAATGAAAAAAGAAATTAAGCCAGACATATTGTGGGAGCAATCCGTGGAACACAGGAGTCCAGCGATCTCAGTCCCTGGCTTCCTACTGCCTCGGAACCCACCCCAGCCGATCTTACTCCTCCCACAACTCTGGTTCTGGCAAGTTTTAAATTCTTCCTGCAACTTCATGCCCCACTGAGAGCCACACATCAACTCCTCTCAGCACCCGGTTCTGCTCCCAGGCATTCTGGATAACAACCTCCCATGTGGACTATTTCAAGATGAGGAGAGGGAAATTATCACCTGCCTCCTGCATCCGGGTGCTGCTTCTCTTTGGAATCCTGCGAGCTGGTAAGTGAGTTAATTATCCATCAATCAGAGATGATGTGAAGGTCACAAAAAGTCTTAAGGAGACAAGGATCCCTGTCCCAGGCACTCTGCCCTTTATATATATTCTCATTCTTTTGCTGGAAGCAAAGATGATGAACTTTTTTACTGCTTTCTGTGAATGTCAGTGCCCCCACTGACCCTGATTCGGACCCCCATCTTTCTCCTCCAAATCCGCTTTTATCCTCCCCCTTCTACCCTCAGCTATAAGCATGGACACAAATAGCAGCTGCATTTTATTCCCTTAGCACTCCGGGGTGCAGTAGGTGCTGGAGAAATGCTTTGTATCTAACTGGAAAATCCAGCATCATCTTTAACACATTGACTGCCACATTAGAAAAACATCCCCACCTCCGCAGTGGGGCCATGGTGTTTTATTAAGTCAAGGTAGGTTAAGAGACATGTGAGTGATATATAATTCATGAGACCCCAGGCTCGAAACTAGCATAAGTTAAATACAACTCACACGGCAATTAATGTGTTAATTCTGTATTAAAGCGAGGTTCCAAGTCTAAAGCCAAGTCAAATGGAAATATTTCTTCCAGAAATGCTGCCTAAACCTAAATCTTCAGTCAGAGGTCAGAATTGTGCGGAGGAGGGACCAATAAAACCCCAGGACTATGGGAGCTGTGGGTGAAATTAGCTCAAGGAGAAAAAAAATCTGAGCTTCTGTATTCCCAGCCATTTTACTTGCCTTCTCTCCTCAACCTTTTCTTAATGACTAAAACCCAATGTCAAATACCTTATAAAGCCCCTTCGCTTGCACTGTAGGAGAATGGAATGCCAACCACGGGGAGCCAGGCAGGCAGGTGTTCAATTGGAATCCGCAGAAACAGCCCTAGGCTGAATGAAGAGGGGGAGCTATGGTGTTTTTTCTTTCTGCTTTGACGTCTGTTCTTTGCATCCTTCCTCTGCTCTATCCCACCTACGCTCCTGGAGGCCCGGTCTGGCACACCCTGTTCCTTTCTTCCCCCCTGCCTCTCTGTGAGCCCCGTCATTTCTAAAGCCTTCAATTATTATTGCAACAGATGACATCCAGACTCATCTTCAGCCTGTCTTTGCTCTGAAATCCAGTCCTGTATTTCCAGTTTTTTCAATGACATCTTCACTTGGATGTCACATCATATGGAAGGTGTCATTTATGTGTTCAGTTAGCAAACAGTTTTTGAACATCTCTGTGCTAAGTCTGAGGGTACATTAGTGAAGAAAGCAACAACAGGCCCTGCCTTCTGGGAACTAATAGTCTATGGGGAAAGACAGATATCACATAAAGAAGGCACCTAATAAAACCACGTCACAAATGTGCAAAATGCCAGTCAGCCCACCTTATCTTCCTACCAGTGACTAAGAAGCCACCCTCATCAGCCTGCTTACATTGGGGGACTGTTCCTGAGCCTGGGCTTTGGGTCCCAGCCTCCCCCACCCGGTCCTGCTCAGTGGGCTTCTCCTCCCCCTCCCACAAATCACTTCTCTCCTGGATTGTTTCCATCAACAGCCAAACAAGCTCTAAGCCAGTGGTTCTCAACCTTCCTAATGGCGCAATGTATTTTCATTGTTAAAAAGGGGGTCGCGACCCACAGGTTGAGAACCGCTGCCTGAGCAGTGTGCACAGGAAGCACCTGGAGGAGATTATTTTAAAAACGTAGATGCCTGGGACCTGCCCCTCGGGTCCCTGAGTCAGTACGTTTGGGTGGGGGCTGGAGCTGCATCTTAACAAGTTTCCCAGGCATTCCTGATGCCCCCGGGCCACATTCTGGAAGGCTCTGCTCTTCCAGTCTCCACCTTAACAACTCCCCCCACATCTTCTCAGCTCTGTCCTCCTCTACCGACTGCCTGAAATCGTCCTCTATAAACACCATCCCCATTTCCTTATCTCTTCCTCAGTGTGTGTGTATTTTCTCTGCAAATTTTACCAGAGAGACCCATGTACGGGCAGCTCTCAAGTTACAAACATCCAACTTATGTACAACTCACACTTGTGAACACAGGGTGTTAGAGTAAATCCCCAAGTTACAAACATGTGACTGACATGTGCTTACCCTTATGAACAGAGGCTGTTCCAGGTAATAAGGCAAATGTACCTGTTCCAACTTACATACAAATTCAACATAAGGACAAAGCCACAGACCCTATCTCGTTCCTAACCAGGGGCTGCCTATAAATAGTTTATAAAGTTCAAAAATCACACAAGTTTATTACAAAACAAATAGCCATCTCTGACATGCCTACTCCTTTTCACATCTGTTTCCTGTTCTCGGGAGTTGGAAGAACCTGTGACTTTTCCAGCTTTTTCTCCTGGTATTTGCGTCATGGCCATATCATATTACTATTCAGAGAAGCTTTTAAAAAGACCTTAAATGTGAGGAGCATGGTGGCTCATGCCTATAATTCTAGCAATTTGGGAGGCCGAGGCAGGTGGATTGCTTGAGCTTAGGAATTTGAGACCAATCTGAGCAAGACTGAAACCCCGCCTCTACTAAAAACAGAAAAAACTAACCAAACATGGCACACACCTGTAGTCCTAGCTACTTCAGAGGCTGAGGCAAGAGAATCACTTGTGGGCAGCGCCTGTGGCTCAATGGTAGGGTGCTGGCCCCATATATAGAGGATAGTGGGTTCAAATCCAGCCCCGGCCAAACTGCAACAAAAAAATAGCCAGGCATTGTGGCGGGTGCCTATAGTCCCAGCTACTCTGGAGGCTAAGGCAAGAGAATCACTTAAGCCCAGGTTTTGGAGGTTGCTGTGAGCTGGGACGCCACAGCACTCTACCGAGGGCAACAAAGTGAGACTCTGTCTCCAAAAAAAAAAAAAGAGAGAGAGAATCACTTGTGCCCAAGAGTTTGAGGTTGCCGTGAGCTATGATGGTGCCATGGCACTCTACCCAGTGCAACACAGTGAGACTCTATCTCAAAATAAGAAAAAAAAAAAGACCTTAAATGGAACAAACTCCAAGTCCACTAAATGGTATGTCAGAATTTCTCCTTTCTCTTCTGCAAAGCAAAATACTAGCACAGTATAGTCATTTTTTTTTTTTTTTTGAGACAGAGCCTCAAGCTGTCACCCTGGTAGAGTGCTGTGGCGTTATAGCGCACAGCAACCTCCAATTCCTGGGCTCAAGCGAGTCTCCTGCCTTTGCCTCCCAAGTAGCTCGGACTATAGGCGCCCGCCACAACACTCAGCCATTTTTTGGTTGCAGCCGTCATTGTTGTTTGGCAGCCCGGGGCTAGATTCGAACCTGCCAGCTCAGGTGTAAGTGGCTGGCGCCTTAGCCCATTGAGCCACAGGTGCCAAGTCACAATATAGTCATTTCTGTGTAAACAATCTAAGACTTGAGCGATTGTTTTCTTATAACCAGTTGGCTAATTCTCTGTTTTCTCATAAACATTTTTCTCTCTGAATAGAGAGTGCTGCCTCCTCAACCCTGCATCTTCATGCCAACAGGCTTGAGGCTTTCCTAAGTTTTCAATTGCCTGTTGAAGCATTCCCCATTTTCAAACACATTGCTATTTGCTATACATGTGTAACTGTATAGCCTTTTCTAGATCTACATTTTTTTGTGAGCTACCCAGCTTGTTCCAACGGCTCCAAGGCTGTTAGGTCAGGGTTGCTTTTTTTTAGATCTATCACACTAACTGGTGGTTTCTGCGTCCCCTTCAACATCGAGCCATCTTATACTTACTCTGGCAGCACCTTTCTCCCTCAGCTTAAATATAAGGTCTGTATCAGCCATTTTTTTTTTAATCACTGTGCTCCCTGCCACATCATTGGCTCGTAGGAGATTTTTAGGGAATATTTTTGTGTTGCTTCTCAGCCTTTTGGCTAAGACCAAGTGTAGGAAATGCTTTTGAAAGAATGATTGAGAAATACTGGATGCAGAGATAAGTACTGGGTACAGAAGTACTAGATTTGGAGAGAAACTTAGACTAATCATTCAGACTCTCCCCTAATTCCTCCCCATTGCTACTACTTGATCTAGTATTTTACATTAGAAAAGTAAATAAGGCTTGGGGCCTATGGCTCAATGGGCTAAGGCGCCAGCCATGTACACCTGAGCTGGTGGGTTTGAGTCCAGCCTGGGCC
>CAUYON010173089.1:0-10177 GCA_963573935.1 Arctocebus calabarensis
CATCACAGCTCACAGCAACCTCCAATTCCTGGGTTCAAGTGAGTCTCCTGCCTCCGCCTCCCAAGTAGCTGGGACTACAGACGCCCACCACAATGCCCAGCCATTTTATACTTGCAGCCGTTATTGTTGTTGTTTGGCGGGCTGGGCTGGATCCGAACCCACCAGCTCAGGTGTACGTGGCTGGCGCCCTAGCCTGTTGAGCCACAGGTGCCGAGCCCCAAACTGAACCTCTTAAACAAGAAGTCGAAAACAGTGAGGAAGTGCTATGTTAGCCTAGATTGTGTATAGGTGGGTTATATAGGAACATAATCCCAGCAAACAGATGTGAGGAAGAAGGAAGAGTGAAACAGGAAGAAGGGAAAGATAATACATGGATGTATTTCAAAATGGCTGAAGCCTGAAAAGAAGTAGCCTCATGTGTAAGAAGTAGGGCTGACAGTATTTGGAGTGGTGTACAAGAGATGTCCTGTATGTAAGTATGTTGTGATTCATAGAAGAGCAAAGACAGAGAAAGGCAGAAATAGAGCTAAATCTCAAAGCATCTGCAACCATCTGGACTTTCTTAGTCTCAAAGCTGCGTGTCTTTTTGGTTGGATTTCATCCTTTTTCTCTCCCTATAGGTAGCTTTCTTTTGAGCAAAATCTTATCTCTTAATGGCTTCTGCACATTTTGCATTTTACAATCTCAGCCTCAGACAATAAACTGACATGCTTTGACTCACATGTAAAATTCCTAGGGCACAGCTTCCTTGGATTATTTTAGGTCAGATATCCATTCTTGGGCCAATCAACATGGTTAAAGAGAGATGTCATGTAAAGACATGAGGACACTGGTGGAAACCATTTAATATAGTAGGGCAGGAGCAGTTTCCAAAAGAAGAGCAAGACATCCAGCAGACAATACCAGAAATGTGTATCTATCTCATGTTCTAAGTGTGCCATGATCAGAAAACATTTATTAAAGCATTTAAAGAATAGAAGTACCTATAGCAAAAGGTCAAAAACAACAAAACAAACAAACAAACAAAAAACCCCAAAGCAGAGTTTGAATTAAGCCAGGAGTTATGAAAGGGCAAAGGATAGGAATTATATTAATGAGGAATAATTAATAGACCTTGTGACCCATATTAGTTTTACATGGCACTCTTCCAGTCTTCATTAATAGAAACTTAGTCAACATGTATTTATTTTTATTATTTTTTTGAGACAAAATCTCCTTCTCTTACCCAGGCTGGAGTGTAGAGGCTATTCACTGGGTTTCTTAAAGGCAGGGACCTCATCTTGTGGATCTTCATTTCCCCTGGACTCAGCCCAGTGCCTGTCATATAGAAAATTCTTTGATTTGGGGAGAGGAGTGGATCGTCAATTCAGGACATTTTTCTTCTTTCAGATTAGCAGTACAAAGATACTTGGTCTAAGTTGCTAAAGTTTTCATGACCTTATTTCCTCTAAATGAGCAAAAGTTCCCTGAGATGTTTTCAGTGCAGTTGGCCAACTAACTAGAGGCTCAGCATAGAACAAAGCACTGTTGTGGCTTTTCTGTCAAATTTGTGAGCTCCTGTGAGAAACTCTTTTCATAGCATCTGCACAAGCCAGAGATAAGGGAAATCTAATATTAGCCGTGTTTTAGTAGTCTTGTTATTTTTATAATTATTTTAGTTTTTAGGACTGAGTGTCTTTGACCCCAGAGAAAATTGTGGTCTGTCTCAAAGGAGGCCATCAGGAAAACAATGAAGAGTAAAAACAAAACACAAAATATAGAAAGCCTTCTGCAGAGGTGAGAGGTGATTTTTTTTTTCACACTTTTTTTTCTCACCTGATAAGTGATAGGGCGAACTGCTAAATCTCCTTTGTTCATTTAAAGGGTATTTCACATAATACTGATTTAAACCTATTGTTACCTAGATTTCAGTGTTAAAAGCAGAGTAGCTCTAAAAATATTGATTTTTTTTAAAAAATAAGCCATATGTAATAGTTCAAAAGAATAGTAGTAATAATTGTTCAAAATAACAGTTTTCCAAAAGTGAGAACAGATCTAAAGGGTAACCATGGTAGTAACAAAAGCTTCAATTTATGGGTGACCTACTGTGTGTCTGATACCAATATCAGTGTTTGTAGTTGTTGGGAGTCCTAAGGCTCACATCATGCAGAAATGGGTTATACTTTTACAGATGGAAAACTGAAGCTGGAGAATAAATGATTTACCAAACTGAAGCTGGAGAATAAATGATTTACCAAACTTCACACTAGAAGTAAAAGAGCAAACATACAGATAGGTGCAAAAACATGAATGAATTTCCTATCTATGTAGAGGAGCAAAAAAAAAAAAAAAGGCCAGATAAGAAAGATGTCACAGTGAATATATTTACATAAACTTTAAAAAAAAGTAAAACTAATCAATACTCAACAGAAGTCTGTAGACTAGTTACTTTCGTAGGGTGGAGTTTTACTAGGAGGGAGTATCAGGAGCCTATAAAGGGTGTCCAACCTGCAGCCCACAGGTGGCATGTGGATACCATGAGGATCTTTTTTGCTTATCTGTGGTGGTGGATATCAGGAAAATTATTTAGGGACGTTTTTTATTGTGTTTGTGTATTTAATGTGTGGCCCAAGACAATACTTTTTCCAATGTGGTGCAAAGAAGCCAAAGGCTGGACATCCTAATTTCTTGACATGGGTGGTAGTTCAACCACATATACATGTGGGAATAAGTCATTCAGCTGCACATAGATTTGTGTCCTTTCCTCTACATAGGTTATAACTCAATTAAAAATTTAAAAAGTAAAAGTAAGGGAGGAAAAAGTTACCTCTGTTTATTTCCAAAGCCCCTCTGATTCCACTAGACACTCTTTCTGCAATCAGTTTCAAGTTTTTAAGTTAAATATAGACTCTCACTAATTTTTCCAGTTGTGCTCAAATTCTTCATAGGTAATTCAATAAACTATTGTATGTAAGTAAATGAGGCAGAAATTGCACATTCAAAGGAGGTTGGTTATGAAAAGATGATGTAGAAAGTTGGAACTACTTTGTAAAGACTTTTGCGAACCTTGTTAAGGGAAAGGATTGGATTTTTTTATATGGAAACCAATGAAGATATATTTATTTATTTATTTCAATCGACAAGGGTTATATGTGTTTATGGTATACTGCATAATGTTTTGATGCACGCATTATGGAATGACTAACTCAAGTTATTTAACATAGGCACTTTCCCACATACCATGTTTTTGTGATTGGAACACTTAAAATTTATTTTCTTAGAAATTTTCAAATATATAATATATTTTTATTAACTAAAGTCACTATGATATACAGTAGATCTCTTAAATTTATCCCTCCTGTCTAAAGAAGTTTTGTATTTTTTCATTAACATCTCCCCAGTGCCCCCGACTTTTAGTCTCATATATTCATCATTTTGCTCTATTTCTATAAGTTTAGCATTTATACACTGCACCTATAAGTGAGATCATGTTGTGTTAGTCTTTCTGTAACTGTCTTATTTAGTGTTGCATAATGTCCTCCAGGTTCATCAATGTTGTCACAAATAATGGAATTCCCCTCTTTAACGCTGAACAGTATTCCTTTGTATACATACACCACATTTTCTTTATCCAGTCATCTGTTGATGGACACTGGGTTATTGTATGTCTTGGTTATGGTGAATTATGCTGCAATGAACATGGGAGTGCAGATGTCTCTTCAACATGCTAATTTCATTCCCTTTGAATATATACTCAGTAATAAGATTGCTGGATCATATAGTAGTTCTAGTTTTAATTTTTTAGGGAAATTCCTTACTGTTTTCCATAGTGGCTGTGCTGATTTATATTAGTACAACAGCATACAAGGGTTCCCTTTTCTCCATATTCTCACTAACACTGATTATCTTTTGTCTTTGCAATAACAGACATTCTAACAGATATGAGGTAATATCTCATTATGGATTCAATTTGAATTTCCCTGATTAGTGAGACTGAGCAATTTATCCCATATACTTGTTGCCTCTTTGTGTGTCTTCTTTTGAGAAATGTATATTCAGGTTCTTGGCCTACTTTTAAAATTCAATTATTTTTCTTTTGGCTATTGATTTGCATTCCTTATATATTTTGGATATTAACTTTTTATCAGATATATGCTTTGCAGATATAGTTTCCTATTCTTTTACTGAGGTATTTTATTTTATTTTTATTTCAAATTAATATGAGGGTACAAAGTTTTAAGTTACATTGTTCTCACTTCTAAGGTCAATTCAAGTTGTAGCTGATCTCTTCACCCAGAGGGTATGTTAAAGGGCACATTAAGTGAGACCCTCTCAATTGCCCTCCCTCTTTTCACTAATGGCCCTTCTCCCTCCTTTTTACCTCTTCTCCCCTCCCCTTTGCTAGACTATATCATTTGTGTTTTATCATTCATATGGTCATGTAATTGTTCATATATTGGTTTCATATTATCATTGAGTACATTGGATATTTCTTTTTCCGTTCTTGAGATATTTTACTAAGAACAATGTATTTCAACTCCATCCAGGTAAACATAAAAGATACAAAGTCTCCATCTTTTTGATGGATGAATAGTACTCCATGGTATATGATATACTGCAGTTTGTTAACCCATTCATGGGTTGACGGGTACAGAGATATATATATAAGAAATTTTGTGATCATATTTGCTGTTATGGGTGAAATGGATTAGAGAGAATGGGTAGGAAGAGTAAATGCCTAGGAGCAGAGAGCCAGTCAGAGGCTATTATAATATTCTCTGCAAAAGTGGGGTGATCTTGGACTAAGAGTTGTGACAATATGGTTGGTAGATGAAATAAAAATATGTTAAGGAAAGACTACTGAGTGAATGTCCAAATCAACTGGATGTGGGGAATGAGGGACAGACTGTAGCCGATTGAAGTGGATAGGTGGACTGATTCAGATGGATGCAGGCAGGAAACAGGCACAAAATATATTGCTAAAGGTAGACAGGTTGTCAGGGCTCCAGCTAAGTGATTTGGAATTTGGGGAATGATTTTTCATCCTCGTAAAAATAGTGAGTGTTATTCTGAGTTGAATTGTGTCTCCCCAAATTCATACATTGAAGTCTTAACCTTCAGTACATCAGAACATGACTGTATTTGGAAATAGGGTCTTTAAAGAGATAGTTTAGTCAAAGTGATATCATTAAGGTGTGGACCTAAACCAATATGGCTGGTGACCTTACAAGAAGACAGTAGGACACACAGACACATGGAGGAAAGACCACATCAAGATTATAGCAGAAGAGGGCCATCTGCAAGCCTTAGAAGAAAGCAGTCTTGTTGACACCTTGATCTCAGATCTCGCCTTCAATTGTGAGAAAATAATTTTTGTTGTTTAATCTTCCTAGGCTGCAATAATCTTTTTGTGGCAGCCCTAGCAAATAATTCAAGTGTCATTAATACAAAAGTCAACCTAGACCTAAGTCCATTCAAATCAGAGAGAGCACAGGCCATGGTGACTTGACACTAAGTCAAACTCAGAAAGCAGGCAAGACACCAAGGACCCTTGGTTAGTGATCGTTTAGCCAAGAACTAGTTCTAAACTCCATCCACTCATAGGGATGGGGCCACTAATACTATTTTAAATTTAATTCTTATTAGCTCAAAGATAGAGCAGAGCAGAGGTACAGGTGGAAAGTCTTTAATTCTGATTGTGGGCAGAGTCAAAAGCAAGCACTAGCTGACTGACCATCTCAATTTCATAAATAACTATATCAACATTTAGCAAAAAGGAATGCTAAATCTAGTCAGAATAGACTTGATAAACAATTGAGATTATTCATTTCTACTTGCACATTCCTTGGATACTAGCTTAAGAAAAAATATATAGACACATATCTGAGTATATGTGTATATTTTAAATGTCTTATCTATGTACTAAATACCTTCAAATGTCCTACTTTGGTCCAACTGCTGTTATTAATCCCTGGGTTACCTCACCTTCCTTCTATTTGGTCTTTCTGAGTCAGTACTTCTCCAATAATGAGGATCATTTTAGGCATGGATAAGCACATTGCCATGATTTTCTCATTTGTCTGTATACATGTGCCAAGGAAAGGGATCATTTAGAGATCTTCCTGATTCCTCGTCCTAATCTCCTAAGTGAAGTTATGAAGTATAGATTCTTCCTTTGCAATCACTCTCTCTTCTTTCCTTTTACATTTTTACATATCTTAATTCAGGCTCTTTCCAGATCCTGCCTGAACTACCGCACCAGCCTCCTTACTTGTCTACTTATCTCTTAGCTCTTTGCTTGCTACCTAAATTCATTCTGCACCAAAGTTTTATAAAACACTTTTAGAAAATATAGGTTCCATGCTATTTTTCTAAGTTACCCTTCAATAACTTCTGACTGATTATAGTAACAAATTCAGATATTCCTCAGCCTCATGGGAATCTGGCCTCTTTCAGCACAAACTCACTTGTAATTGCCTCAGCTTTACACCTGTACATAGCCTTATGATTCTCACTCCTGTGCTTTTGCTCAGATGGTTTCACTCCTTAGCCTCCACCTCTTCCATGTCCACCTGTCCTTCAAGAACAGTTGAAGTCCCAGATGCTTTTTTTCTCGTTTTTTCTTTCAGAATGATAAGCCTTCTTCTCTGCATACCCATGCTACCCTTCTTTCCAGGCCAAGCATAATTTCTAACTTATCTCTGAAGTCTTCCTAACTGACTCTTGCATTTGATCCTTTGAGAAAGACTACTGTGGAGCCATCAGGTGCCAAATGTTGCTTGAGTCCCAGAGATCATGGTTGGAGAACACACGCCTCTGATTTCCAGGATGATGTGCTCTCCCCTCTCTTTATGCTTCGATTGCAATTACTACCCTAAAAAATATCTTATTAATAATGTGATACCTCTGGACAATTCTGTTTTGAATTACCAGCTAAATTTCTATGGTTTAACTTTTTAAGAAATGACTTATCTTCTCTAGTTAGATTATAAAGACTCTGTTTTCCCCAAAAGTATCTAGTTTAATAGGAGAAAGGAGAGAGATATACTTTTGCTAGTACTTCCCATGGTTCTTCTAAAATGCTCTAGCAGTATATTTTATGGACCACACAAAACCCACGGTTTCACAGATATTCATGCTTAGCATAAGGCTAAAGTAGATAGAACCTATTTTAATTTTATTTAAAGTGAGTTGATTCAAAATCAAAATATCAAATAGTAATATTTCAAGTGATAGTTATGGCAAAAACTGTATAAGTGGTCCTTCGAATGTGTTACAATACATTTATTCCCCAAAACAACCTTGCAAATTAGAAACTAAAGTTCAGTAACCCGTTGGAAATTATTCAAGTCACAAAGCTAATAGGTTGTAGTATAGTATTCAAGTTCTCTGACTGAAGCTCTCCAAACTTCCTCCCTTTACCACGATATTCTTACATGTAGAAAGATTTAGATTATTGTTCTTGAATATGGATGTATAATCCTTGTCTTTGTACTGCACCTCATCTCTTTAAAAGATTTACTTTAGTTTTCTAAATTAAATCCTTCACTTCCAGAAAAATAAAAGGAGCACCAGGGTGACTGTGGTGTGTTTACGCGCATTTATAAAACATCCACGGAAAAGAACTTGATTTCCTGGCTGCTTGAATGAAACGTTAATTCTGCACCTTGGCACTTCTACCTACAGCTGTAATAAGGGCCGTTATGCCCAAATAGGCCCTTAAACGGAAGGCCTGCTGAGCAGAGACCCACTTTCCCAGCCCTGCTCAACTGCCTCAGCTTTTCTGCCAACTGACCAGGCGGAAGCAGCAGCAGGGGAGGAGGGACTGCAGGTAGGTGGGGAGGGGATCATTTTGAAAGCCCTAAATCCCTCGCAGGGAAGAAGCAGCTGCTCCTTGTTTTTCTAAACATCTGTCCCATCTGCCCCAGGCCGCACCTCACCCTTAGACTCAGGGGCTCGAACCAGTTAAAAGTGGATTTGACAATGAAGCACTTCTGCAGGGCCGAAATGACCCTAAGTGCCACCCAGAAAGTTTCATCAAGAAGAGGGCAGTCAGGGGTCTTAAGCGGGATGGCTATTACTTTCCTTCATTTTTCTCTCAAAAATTACAGCTTGAGAGTTGACAGAGTTGGTATATCTGTAACATCACCCAAATCGGACTGTACGAACTAAGGCTTTTTTCACAAAACAGGTATGCCTAGCGCTCACATTTTAATTTTTTACCCCCCAGAGAGCCGCACGCCTCTGATTTAGAAGAGAAACGATATTGCACACACTTAATACCGTCTCTACGGCAGAAGAAGCCGTGCACACCGCCCGCGTGTAGCTTTTTATCATGTTTAACAGAGTGTTGCTTTTTATCTGACTCCCCCACCAACACTGCTCCTAGAGAACCAGGACCTTATTGTTATTGTTATTTTTCCGTAGGATTCAGAACTGTATCTGGAACCTGGCAGGCATGAAATAGATTTTTTTTTTTAATGAATGAATTGTTAACGAAAAAAAATAAAGGAACGAGGTGATACTTTTGGTTTGGTATGAGAGGCGGGCCTCGGACTGAGACCAGCTGGTGCCCAGGGAGTTGCAGTCCCAACGTCCCACGAGTCCAGCTCCAGTCAGCTCAGCGCTGCTGGGGTTCGGCAATTCCGGACCCGCGCCTCTACCAGGTGGGCGTCCGCTGGGACCCAAGCCGCGCTCGGCCACGCCCCCTTCCTGGGTCTTATCTCTGTCTAGTCTGTCTGCATCAGTTGCAGGATTTGGGGCGGAGCCTGGAGTGCGCAAGCGCAATGGAGGCGGAAGTAGCTACTAGGGAAGGAAGAGAGACAGGGGCCTGGCCGGGGTTCTCTAAGGGCGTTGCGCTCCTCCTTCTCCTGCTAGGGGAAGCTTCCAGAGGCCCCAAGCGAGGCCGAACCCAGACTCCTCCCCTCCCCGCCCCCTGTCCCGGAGCTGCCACTGGTTGCCTTGTTCTCCGCCGGCCGAGATGGCGCTCGACCCCGCAGGTACTGGGCGGGAAGCGGGGTTTGCTGAGGGGGCTCGGTCCGGGTCTCGCTCCGAGGGCCGCACAGGCAGTCGGCCGACCTGGGAAAAGCACCGAGCTCTTCAAGTTGCACCGTTTCCACAAATGTCCTACGCCTGCTGGGCTCCTTATCTCGATCCTAGGCCAGCATCTGCTCACTTATTGGGGGGTATGGTTTGGTGAGTTTGGATTTGTTGTCTAAACTCTAGTCCAGTTGTGACTTACGAATATTTTCCTCCTTAATGCCACTAGTCTCTTCTTCGTCATTCTCTTGCCACTTTGGGGCAGACTCCACTTTGGGGCAGTATCTGTGTGGACACCCTTGCCCCAGAAACATTTGCATAGGTGTGCCAGTGCAGTTTTAACATTTCTTTTTGGAAATTCATAGACCCAGGTCTGTAACTTACAGACAAGTTCATCCAGGAAGTCCAGTTAAAAAGGACCATCACTGTGGCAGGAATCAGTTTCTTTGGAAAAAATCTCCAAAGTCTTGAATGTGATTTTTAACTTTCATTCTTCTAACTCACTTCTGTTTGAAGCAATATGTTAGTTCCCCTCAAATTCTTGTCCTTACAGAAGCACAACTGTGTTATCTTTCCTTTAGGATGTTTATGTGAAGGTATAGCTAGAGAACTTGGTTTTTGGATGGAATGTTAATTTGTCTCATACATATATTGCATGTTATACAAAATGTATACATTTTTGTACAAAAACTCAAGGCATTGGGGAGGTGAAATGGCTTCACACTTTTGGAGATTTAGAAATGAAAAAAGACACTTTTGAGGCTCTCAAGGTGCGTGAAATATGGTTACACCCAAATAATATGTTAGTTGAACATTTACTAAGTTAAATATTATGTTATACAATAATAGTATGTTGAAAGGTAGGTTGTTTTATCTCCACTTTACATTTTAGGAAATTGAGGCCCAGAGAGGTTAATTTACACGTCCAGTCAGGTGGTTGTAAAATCAGGGAGTACTCTAGGTCGAAGCATAACCTCTGTAAGTTGACCACTGAAGGGACTATAACAAAATGGTCAACATCTAGAGGTGGTCAACATAAGAAACTAGGCCTGCTGTACTGATACATATGTGTGGCATATACTGGGTCTATGCAAATTAGCTCAACTTAAGCAGGTGGATGTCAAAAACTAGGTCAATGTAAGGAGGTGGTCAACTATGA
>CAUYON010173090.1:0-24745 GCA_963573935.1 Arctocebus calabarensis
AACAAAAAAATAGCCGGGCGCTGTGGCGGGAGCCTGTAGTCCCAGCTACTAGGGAGGCTGAGGCAAGAGAATCGCTTAAGCCCAAGAGCTGGAGGTTGCTGTGAGCAGTGTGACGCCACGGACTCTACCCAGGGCGATAAAGTGAGACTCTGTCTCTACAAAAAAAAAAAAAAAACAATAACTAACTCAACAGAGTTGTTTTGTGTGGATTGAGTAAGATATTGTATAGAAAACTTCATGCAGCATCTGGCATGATTGTCACTTCTTGCAGCATTTGGCATTCAAAATGCATGCATTACTTTTTCACCTAATCCTTTCTTTTTTTTGAGACAGAGCCTCAAGCTGTCACCCTGGATAGAGTGATATGTCATCACAGCTCACAGCAACCTCCAATTCCTGGGCTCGAGCGAGTCTCCTGCCTCCACCTCCCAAGTAGCTGGGACCACAGGTGCCCGCCACAATGCCCAGCCATTTTTTAGTTGCAGCTGTTGTTGTTTGGCGGGCCCCGGGCTGGATTCGAACCCACCAGCTCAAGTGTACATGGCTGGCGCCTTAGCTTGTTGAGCCACAGGCGCCAAGCCATTGCTTCTCTGTTCTTATGATACTTTACTTGAAGAATGTGTTTCATCTCCATCCAGGATAATACAAAAGATATGAAGTCACCATCTTTTTATGGTGGAATAGTATTCCATGGTGTGCATATATCACAATTTGTTGATCCATTCCTGAGTTGATGGGCATTTAGGTTCTTTCTGCTTCTTGGCGATTATAAATTGAGCTATGACAAAAAATCTAGTGCAAATGTCCTTATGATAAAATGATTTTTTTTCCTTCTGGTTAGATAACTAATAGTGGGATTGTGGGGTCAAATGGGAGATCTAATCTGAGATCTTTGAGGAATCTCCATATTTTTTTCCAAAGATGCTGTATTAGTTTGCAGTCCCACCAGCAGTATAAAAGTGTTCCCCTCTCTCCACATCCAGGCCAGCATGTGGGCTAATCTTACTAGGGATAGGTGATTTTTCAGGGTACTTTTGATTTGCATTACTCTGATGATTAGGGATGATAAGCATTTTTTTATACATTTGTTAGCCATTCATCTGTCTTCCTTAGAGAAGGTTCTATTCATGTCTCTTGCCCAGTGATATAGGGGATTGTTAGATCTTTTTTAGTTGATTAATTTGAGTTATTTGTAGATCCTAGTCATCAAGCCTTTGTCTGATTTGTAATATGCAAATATCTTTTCCCATTCTGAAGGTTGTCTGTTTACTTTTTTTTTTTCTTTTTGTAGTTGTCATTATTGTTCAGAAGGCCTGGGCGGGGTATTAACCCACCCTCCCAGGTGTATGTGGCTAGCGCCCTAACCACTGAACTATGGGCAACAAGCCTATCTATATACTTTGGTTGTTTTCTCCTTAGCTGTACAAAAGCTTTTTAGTTTAATTAAGTCCCTTTTATTTATTTTTGTTGTTGTTGCAATTGCCATGGAAGTCTTCTTCATAAAATCTTTCCCCAGGCTGGTATCTTCAAGTATTTTTCTCACACTTTCTTCAAGGATTTTTATTGTTTCATGCCTTAGATTTAAATCTTTTATCCATCTTGAATCAATTTTTGTAAATGGTGAAAGGTATCCCATTCTCCCAGCACCTCTCAATCTTTTAAATTTATTATCTCCCTGAAAGCACAATTCTGGCACTATCTGTACATTTGGAATAATACTATTTTCAGTATCACTTAGTTCTAAGAATTTTCTCATGTCAGTTCTGATTCTTCTTTCTGATCCATAAGTTACATAAAATTTGTTGTTGTTTTTAATTTTCAAATGTGTGAGGTTCACAGTGCTTTCAGAATCATAAGAAATGATCAGAACTAAAAAAAAAGAAAAAAACAGAAATAATCAGAACTCTTTGAATGCTGATTGTGCATAATCATGGTGGCATTTTGGGTGTTAATTAGAGTACCTCTGTATTAAGCAGGTCATCCTGACCAGACTGAAAAATATTCCTTGACTTTTTCTATAAAGAAACAGAATATTGGGTAGCGCCTATGGCTCAGTGGGTGGGGCGCCAACCCCATATACCGAGGGTGGTGGGTTCAAACCCAGCCCCAGCCAAACTGCAACAAACAATAGCCAGGCATTGTGGCAGGCACCTGGAGTCACAGCTACTCAGGAGGCTGAGGCAAGAAAATCACCTAAGCCCAGGAGTTGAAGGTTACTGTGAGCTGTGACGCTGCGGTACTCTCCCGAGGGTGGTAAAGTGATACTTTGACTCTAAAAACATAATAATAAAAATAAAGAAACAGAATATTAAAAACCTTATAGTATGATCACAAACTGTTTCTTCACAATGACACAGGATTGAACCAAGGTTCCCTTTCCATTTATGGTTATAGGCTCCCCCCAAATGTTTTTCTGGCTATCCTTAGACCATCATGTCTGCTCAGTTGGGTTATGAACAGGTTTCTGTGACAAAGATACCCCAAAAGTACATGATTTAAATGACATAAAAGGTTATTCCTCTTGCAGGTGAAGTTTGGGTAGTATTTCAGGGATGGGATGGTAGCTTAACTCTATAGGGTCCCAGGCCCCTCCTGTCTTATTGTCCTACCATTTCTGCTCACATGATCCAATTCCAAATATCAGGAAGGACAAAAGAATGGAAAGAGAAGGCAGGCTTTTAGAGCACAACTGAATATCACACTCATCACCTTCACTTGTATATTTTTGGCCAGACCATAGTCATGTGGCCACACCAAAGCTGCAAAGGGAGGCTAGGAGATGTAGTCTTAATTTTGGCCAGCCATGTGCCTAGCTAACTTGGAAGTTCTATTTTATTTATTTATTTATTTATTTTGAGACAGGGTCTCACTCTGTCACCATGGCATCATAGCTCACAGCAACCTTTAACTCTTGGGCTTGCTCAATCCTCTTGCCTCAGCCTCCTGAGTAATTGTGACTATAGCATGTGCTACTATGCCCAGTTAGTTTTTCTATTTTTTTAGGAGAAACAGGGTCTTACTTTTGCTCACGCTGGTCTTGAACTTCTAAACTCAAGCAATCACTCATCTCAGCCTCCCAGAGTACTAGGATTACAAATGTGAGCCACTGCCCCAGGCCAGGAGTTCTATTCCTGAAAGATGAAGGAAATAGTGAATATTAGAAGGCTATCAGGAATTGCCAGCATACTATCCTAGCCTTTCCTAATCAATATTCTTCATTCATGTTCCTCCTTTTCTTCTTTCAGAATCCTAGAAAGGGATGAAACCAATATTGATGCCTGCCAAATTCTAGCTATGCATGAGCTTACAAGAGAAGGAAACATGGCTGCAGTAAGTTTTTTTAAGACTCAGAAGTTGAGGCTCAGCGCCTGTGGCTCAACGGGCTAAGGTGCCAACCACGTACACCTGAGCTAGTGGGTTCGAATCCAGCCTGGGCCCGCCAAACAACAATGACGGCTGCAACCAAAAAATGGCCAGGCATTGTGGCAGGCGCCTGTAGTCCCAGCTACTTGGGAGGCGGAGGCAAGAGACTCTCTTGAGCCCAGGAATTGGAGGTTGCTGTGAGCTATGATGCCACCGCACTCTATCCAGGGTGACAGCTTGAGGCTCTGTCTCAAAAAAAAAAAAAAAACAAAAAGACTCAGAAGTTTAGCCTTAAAATGGAGGCAAGGAGGAACCCCTTATAAACATCCCCCCCAACCCAAAGGCCTTGGAGGGTACCCTGGGATCTAGGTTTCCTCCTCTCTATCTCACTCTTATATTCCTGACAAGGAGGTCTGCTCTTGCTTGGTTCTTTGAGTGTTTGGGTGATATAGATTGAGAGTAAAGCAGCTCAGACAGTAAGGTTAACACTGTGTCTGCCTTGGGGCGGTGCCCATAACTCAGTGGGTAGGGCACTGGCCACATACACTGAGCCTGGCACGTTCAAACCCAGCCTGGGCCAGCTAAAACAAAAATGACAACTGCAACAAAAAAATAGCCAGGCATTGTGCAGGCGCCTGTGGTCCCAGCTTCTTGGGAGAATAAGGCAAGAAAATCACTTAAGTCCAAGAGTTTGAGGTTCACATGAGTTGTGACACCACAGCACTCTACAGAGGGTGACATAGTGACACTCTGTCTCAAAAACAATCAAACAAACAAACAATAAAACCACTGCCACGTGCTACCTTGGATATGCTTTGGGTTCCTCATTTGTAAAATAGACATAATTTCACACAGCTATAAGGTTGTTATAAGGACTAAATGAGATGATAATTGGGAAAGTTTTTTTTTTTTTTTTTGAGACAGAGTCTCACTTTGTCGCCCTCAATAGAGTGCCATAGCTCACAGCAACCTCTAATTCTTAGGCTTAAGAGAATCTATTGCCTCAGCCTCCTGAGTAGCTAGGACTACAGGCACCTGCCACAGCACCCGGCTATTTTTTATGTTTTAGAGATGAGGTCTTGGTCTTGCTTAGGCAGTAAGCTCAGGCAATCCACCCGACTCGGCCTCCCAGAGTACTAGGATTACAGGCATGAGCCACTGCTCTCAGCCAAGAATTGGGAAAGTTTAGAACACTGCCTGGCACATTATAATAATTCGGTCAATGTTAACTGATAATAGAAGTCAAACTAGTGTTTCAGAATTCAAGGAATGCCATTTTTTAAAACAAATGATTGAAATTACTTAGGCATTGGCCAGGTAGTACCCGGTCCCATACTTGCTCCTAAGCCTTGTAATTTTCCAAAGAAACCTAAAATCCCCCTCAAATGCAGTCAGAAACATGTACAACACTCAATGAATGAAACCTCAATGCCTGAACATATTCTTATTTTTGAGAGAGTTTGTGTTTTTAGCTAGAACATTGCCTTTTGATTAAACAAAATACTTTGCCTTGGTAGAGAGTTTCTACCAAGAGTCCTTAAGAGGTCATGATAGAAAGAGGAAGCTTCTAGTTCCTTCTGCATCACCCTGGGATTGTGGGTTTTATGGGTAGGGCAAGGTAGAGGGGATAGTTTGTATTTGGGCAGAAGCCTTAACAAAGGCCTCTACACTGTCTCTGGGCAGGGACAAGAAAGCAAGCCCATCCTCAGCTCCCTGCAACCCTAGAGGCCTTGGCAGAACTTTCTGGGACCTGGCCTAAGGGTTAAACCCAGAGTTAGCATTTAATGCCCCCATTTCACCCTACCTCAGACCCTGGGACTACCGCTAGCCCCAGCCTGGCTGCCCAGTCCCAACCTTGTTCATGCTTACTGATTGGAGCAGCCTCATGCCATCTCAGGTTTCTTTTGTGGCCCTTCCTTGCAGCTAGAAGCTAAGAACTGCCTACTCCTGAGTGGAGAGTGGACAAAATAGTCAATTGGAAAGAATCCAAGCTTTCGTATCAGTCACCTAGCTGGCTGGGTGACCTCAGACTAATTGCCTAACCCTTCTGACCTCTCCTCAGCTGTACTGGAAAGTTCAGATGGTTACACTGACTTACAAGGCTATTATGAGGACTCTCTAGAATGACAGAGAGGCACCAATGTGGTGACTCACATCAAAATGGAGCAGAGGCTTCCAGGCCTGCACAGGGTGTTTGCTGCTGGCCTGGTAGGCTACCATACAGACAGCGAGAGCTAGCTTCAGCTCTGCCTGGGTGGTCTGAAAGGGCAGCTTCTCTTCAGAAACTCAGGAACAGAGGGGCAATATCAGGTCTGGGTAAATAATGTTTCCCAAAGCTCCATCTACAAGGCTTTGCAATAATTCTGGTGCCTGGGCCACCCCAGTCCACTTAAATCTGAATCCCTGGGGCTGGTGCTGGAGCATGAGTATTTTAAAGCTCCCCAAAAATGCGCAGCCCAGGGTTGAGAACCACGGCTCAACTCTGGCTTCGCGTGTTGCCTTCAGCATTATCTGTTTTGTCCCTACAGGCTGCTGATCACGTTAAAAATCTGATTAAAGCACTAGAGATGAGAGAGCCCCAAAATCCAAACCTCCATCTTAAAAAAATTCTTGTGGTTGGCAGACTGGTAAGAAGATTCTTTTCCTGGTTTCTGAAATGATGTTTCTCTCTGCATTTCTCAGGAGACCTGTGCTCCCCCAGGAAGGTCCCTGAGCACCCTGCCCCTCTCTCTCCAGCTCAAACTTGACTTTCAGGGCTCAGCGCCTTTAGCGGCTAAGGTGCCAGCCACAAAAACTGGAGCTGGCAGGATCGAATCCAGCCTGGGTCGGCCAAACAACAATGACAACTACAACCAAAAACTAGCTGGGCATTGTGGCAGGCACCTGTAGTCCCAGCTACTTGGGAGGCTGAGGCAAGAGAATCGCTTAAGCCCAGGAGTTGGAGGTTGCTGTGCATTGTGATGCCATGGCACTCTGTCACCCAGAGTGACAGCTTGAGACTCTGTCTCAAAAAAAAAAAAAAACAACTTGGCTTTCAGGTTGGTGGCCCTTGTCTGACTCTGGCTGATAACTATGACATGTGGTTTTGGTGTTCTTGGCCCAGGTGCCCCTCAGAAACACTAGGAAGATTGGGGAGTTGGGTTCAAAAGTGCTTTTAGAGGGCCATATTTGGGAGAGCAGGTGGTATTATAGGTTCTGGGCAGCACAGCTATGCCCAGCTCTGGCTTTGGGTGCCAGGGTACCCAATTCCCCTTTTTTTTTTTTTTGAGGAAATGACCTGAGAAGGCTGGCCTGCCTAGACCTCTTTTACAACAAGAAATGTCAGAATAAACCAGATTGCCAAAGAATCTGTGTCTCTGTCAGACCATTTAGCCCCTAAGCAAGATTTTCTAGAAGAAAGTGCTGTAAGAATAAGGGCAGCTCTGGGGCCTCCGGATCAGAACTGTGGAGTTGCCTACACCAGGACACCATCTCTCCCTTCATAGGTGTCTGATTCTGTCTGCCTAGTCCACACATGGCAGGGAAGGTGGTTCCAGTGTACACAAAGAACTTCTCTCACTTTGAAAAATTATTTGCTTCAAATTTTGAAAAAGCTCTTGGTGACTCCTTGGACCAGTTACTATGCCCAGGCAGGGGACAGGTTCCTCAGAGGACTCTGTGGCTGGAGACAGATTCCTTAAATGTGACCAGTGAGGGGGGGGTGTTTAGGAGGTAGGCAGATCCACAGACCTAACTGCCTAGACACAGGGTACCTACCAGGTCCTCATAAGCCTACCAAGCCCTGCCAAATTGTCCCTCATTCCCGAAGGGACCTTGCTCAGACAGGTTGGGCTGACTGGTCTCTCTATTCTCATATATTGGTTCCTTGCAGTGTGGGAAGCACCAGGCAATTCTACAGCAAGTGTATAGCTTCATGGAACGAATCTTCATGACCACGTCCTCCTACGCCTGTGCAGCTACAGAGCTGGGCTATCTCTACATCCTGCGGAACCAAGTGAAGGAGGCGTTGCAGTGGTATTCAGAGGGCATGAGACTGAACCAGAGCGGTGTGGCTGTTCTGACAGGTCTATACAGGCTGGGCAGGGAGGGGGTGGTAGCCAAGTTGGGCAGCTTCCATGGGTCTACAAGGGATACGCTGGGAAACATTCTCCCTGGAGGGGCTATGAGTTTGGAGATGCAATGTATGATGGGTACCTTTCTGGAAATCCATAGTAATAGATATAAGAGGCTCAGGAAAGCTCAGAAGTGTGATCAAAGTCACTCTGGGCCAAATGCAGTGGCTCACATCTGTAATCCTAGCACTCTGAGAAGCTGAGGTAGGAGAATCACTTGAGGTCAGGAGTTTAAGATCAGCCCTAGCAACATAGCAAGACCCCATCTCTACAAAAAATAGAAAAATTATCCAAGCATTAAGGCAGGTGCCTCTACTCTCAGCTACTTGACATGCTGAGGCAGAAAGATTGCTTGGGTCCTGGAATTTGAGGTTTCTATGAGCCATGATGATATCACTGCACTCTAGCCTGGGCAACAAAGTGAGACCTTTTCTCAAAAAAGAAAAAAAATAAAGCCACTCTGATCTCTATCAGACCTCTGATGTCCACGCTCTGATTTCATAGGAATACTCCCAGCCCTATACTCAGAGGCCCTGCCTCTCCTCAGGCCCCATAGGCAAGTCTTGGAGATGGTTCTACTCACCATCTTCACTCACACAGAGCCTCTAGACTCCCCTCAGCCAACCCTACTAATGCAGATCCCTGAGCTGAAAGCCACCAGAAAGAGTAGTTTTGAAAGTTTTAGTTCCCTATCTGTCTAGATGCTTTTTTTTTTTTTTTAATCCTTTCTGTAAAAATCAAGGGAATTTCTAGAACTCCATTTTAATTATACACCTTTTTTTTAAAACTCCCACTCTGGCTCGGCGCCTGTAGCTCAAGCAGGTAAGGCGCCAGCCACATACACCAGAGCAGGCGGGCTCGAATCCAGCCCAGGTCTATCAAACAAGAATGACAACTACAACCAAAAAATAGCCGGGTGTTGTAGCATGCGCCTATAGTCCCAGCTACTTGGGAGGCTGAAGCAAGAGAATCGCTTAAGCCCAGGAGTTGGAGGTTGCTGTGAGCTGTGATGTCACAGCACTCTTGAGGCTCTGTCTCGGAAAAAAAAAAAACTCCCAACTCCATGGTCTCTGGTGAATACTGAAGGAGCAGTGTTTAGTTTGGGTTAAGGAAGTTGTGTAGTACAGTGCTCAGGGTAGGGTGATTCTTGCCCTGCCTTTCAGGAGCTATATATTTGGGGCAAGTCACTTCTCTTTTCTAAACTCCAGTTACCTTATCTGTGCAACACAGACTTCAAGTCTCCTCCTATCCATGTCTCTTCTCAAATCCCTTAAAAATAATGAAAGACGGCTCGGCGCCTGTGGCCCAACAGGCTAAGGTGCCAGCTCAGGTGTACGTGGCCCAGTTCGAATCCAGCCCAGGCCCGCCAAACAACAGTGACAGCTGCAACCAAAAAATGGCTGGGCATTGTGGCGGTCGCCTGTAGTCCCAGCTACTTGGGAGGCGGAGGCAGGAGACTTGCTTGAGCCCAGGAATTGGAGGTTGCTGTAAGCTATGATGCCACAGCACTCTATCTAGGGTGGCAGCTTGAAACTCTGTCTCAAAAAAAAAATAATAATAATGAAAAAAATTTTTTAAAGGCAATGAATCCACTGCAGGCCTAGAAACAGGGAAAACTATCTTCAGTGGACCAGAAACTGAAGAATTTCTCATTTCTAGACGATGAAAGGAAATGGTATCAATTACATGGAAATTCTAAGTAGGTCTAGAAACCCATAAGCCAGTGTAGGTAGAGATGGGTCAGTAAACGAAATGAGTAGACAAACTTTTCCCAAAGAGCTTTAGAAAATATAAAAGCTGAAAAACCCAAGCTGAGACTCACCAGAGGCTGAGTGAAGGAGCATGCATGCCATGGGACAGTGAGCAAGATATGGGAGGACTGGGCAATACCTGTGGCTCTGGGTAGGGCGTCAGCCCCATATACCAAGGGTGGTGGGTTCAAACCCAGCCCCGGCCAAACTGCAACAACAACAAAAAAAAATAGCCAGGCATCATGGTGGGTGTCTGTAGTCCCAGCTACTTGGGAGGCTGAGGCAAGAAAATCGCCTAAGTCCAGGAGTTGGAGGTTGCTGTCAGCTGATGCCACGGCACTCTACCCAGGGCGATAAAATGAGACTCTGTCTCTAAAAAAAAAAAGGATAAGGAAGGATTATTGGAAACTTGCTCAGATTAGAGACTGGAATCTAGGAGGCTCTTATTGGGCATTGTGGCAGGAGAGACAGAAGCAAAGTCTGAGATGACTTCTCATTATCACCAGTACTCGAAGGACCAAAGACTCGGCTGCTCAGCACAGAGGCAAAACCTCTTAAAACATTTCTCCACCAGGCTGAGTCCTTGCCCACTTCCTCCTTCAAGGGATAGCCCCAGTGGGGCTGGAGTTACCTTATTATCTGGCCTGTCTGGGAAAATCAGTGACCTTAACAATGTGGGAAATCGACCCGACTGCTAGTATTCATCAGTCTAGTCCTTTGTCTGAAGATCTAGTCCTGTTGGTCTGAAAGGGCAGCCAAGATGAACATGCAAAGCAATGGCCCTCTGAGGAGCACAGTTAAGGTCAGATACAGAAAAGAGCTTTCCCCCTGAAATATTTTCAGTGTTTAGAGAGGCTGCTATAAAAAAGGTACAGAGAACAAAAAAGAGTTGGTTAAAATTAAAAACATCATTGTACTGAAAGGCTGAAGTAGGAGGATCCCTTGAGCTCAGGAGTTGGGAGACCAGCGTAAGCAAGAGTGAGACCCCATCTCTACTAAAAATACAAAAAACTAGCCAGTTGTTGTGGTAGGAGCCGGTAGTCCCAGGTACTCGGGAGGCTGAGGCAGGAGGATTGCTTGAGCCCAAGAGCGTGAGGTTGCTGTGAGCTACGAAGATTACATGACAATCTACCTAGGGTGACATACTAAGACACTTTTGCAAAAAAAAAAAAAAGGAAAAAGTTTAAAAAGGAAAACATTGTAAGATAAAAATTCCACAGATGGGTCAAACAGTAGGATAGATAAAATTGAAAACCAAGCAGGTGATTAGGAAGACTATCAGAAATAAATACACTAAAATAGCCAAGAAATATCTGTAAAAGACTGGTAAGGACTGAGCATGATGACTCATCCCTAGAATTCTAGCACTCTTGGAGGTTAAGGTGGGAGGATCACTTGCGCTCCAAAGTTGAAGATCAGCCTGAGCAAGACCCTAAGACCCTGTCTCTACTAAAAATTAAAAAAAAAAATAGCAGGGCATTGGGGCAGGTACCTTTACTCCCAGCTACTCAGGAGGCTGAGGCAAGAGTATCACTTGAGCCCAGGAGTTTGAGGGTGCTGTGAGCTAGGGGCTAATGCCATGGTACTCTAGCCAAACTCTGTCTCAAGGAGAAAAAAAAAAAGAAGAAGGACAGAGATTTTTTTCCTCCCAACATCAAACTATATTACAAAACCACAGTAATTAAGTCAGCTTGAGGCCAGGGCTGACTAGAATAAACAAATAGATAAACAAGGCCTTATTTCAAACTGATAGGCTGTTCAGTCACTGCTTGTTGGACATCTGTTTATACATTATGAAAAAAATAAAGTTAAGTCCCCATCTCTACCATACTGAAAAATAAATTCCAGGTGACTGAAATATTAAACATAAAAATTAAATAGGACTTGGATTTTTCTGGGAATTCTGATCCTAACTACAAACTCAGAAGCTACAAATATTTTACCTATTAGACTGCAAAAAATTTAAAATTATTAAATGTCAAAAGATACTGTAAAAATAGTTAAAAGATAAATGGAAAACAAAAAATGTTTATAGCAAAGGATTAATAATATTAATATATAAAGTTAAAAAAAATTATTCCCCGAGGCCAGGCGTGGTGACTCATGCCTGTAATCCTAGCACTCTGGGAGGCCAAGGTGGGTGGATAGCTTGAGTTCATGAGTTCGAGACCAGTCTGAGCAAAAGTGAGACCCCTCTCTCTACTAAAAATAGAAAAACTGAGGTCAGAAGATCACTTGAGCCCCCAAATTGGAGCTTGCTGTGAGCTATGATGGCACAGCACTTTACCCAAGGTGACAGCTTGAGACTCTATCTCAAAAAAGAAAAAAATCATTCCCCAATAAACCAGGCAGTCTATAAATAGAAAACTCACAGCAAAAAGAAAATCCTATTTAAAATGTGAAAATGTTCACTCTCCCTAATCATAAAAAAGGTGAATTAAAAATAGTTGCTTTTGACTTTTTAGACTGGCAAAGACTAAAGCATAACTGTAAATTTGTGGGAAAAGGACTCTTTTTTTTGAGACAGTCTCACTTTGTCACTCTCAGTAGAGTGCCCTGGTGTCCTAGTAGCTACGAATACAGGTGCTTGCCACAGTGCCCTTAAAAAAAATTTTTTTTTTTTTTTTTTAAGAGATGAGGTCTCGCTCTGGCTTAGGCTGGTCTCAAACCTGTGAGCTCAGGCAATCCACCCACCTCAGCCTCCCAGATGTTAGGGTTATAGGCTTGAGCCACCGTGCCCAGCCCTAAAGTTCTTGACAGTAGTACATTCAACTATCTTTAAAGGGCAAGTTGGCCCTATCTACCAACATTTTTTTTTTTTTGAGACAAAGTCTCACTCTATTGCTCAGGCACTACTGCTTTAGCATCATCAGAGCTCACTGCAGCCTCAAACTCCTGGCTTCCACCTCCTGAGTAACTAGGGCTGTACATGCATACTACCATACCTAGCTAATTTTTCTGGGTTTGGTCTTACTGTTGCTCAGGATGGTCTCAAACTCCTGACCTCAAGCAATCCTCCTGCCTCAGCCTCCCAAAGTTCTAGAGTGACAGGGGTGAGTCACCAAGGCTTGCCCCTATTAAAATTTTAAATATGAATGCCCTATAACTCATAAGCTCTCCTTTAGGAATTTGAATGTATGAAAATATTTATCATAGTATTGTAATAATTAAGCATTGAAAACAAAGTAAATGTGAAATGAAATGTCCTTTAATAGGATGATATAGTCAAATGAATGATTGCATCCACAATGGTATATTATGTTGCCATTAAAGAAATGGGTTATATTTGTATGAAGTGATGGAAAAATATGTCTATCATTATAAAGAGAAAAAAGCAAGTAGCAAATGGCACATATGGAATTTGATTCCCTTTGCGTATGTGTGTTTTAAACCCTTTGGCATGCTCATATGTATGAGTATAAATTATATATGTTTGAATTGGGTGTGTATGGGCGTATATATTAATAACATATACATACTTAGAAAAATGTTTAAAGGAAAGTACCCCAAATTGACAATAATGGTTACCTCTAGAGAGAGAGAGACATTGTTAAAGCCAGAGAATGAACTAGAGATGCTTTCCTCTATTGTCTTATTTGAACTCTTTTCCATGAACATATATTGTACTTAAAGTTTGTGAAGATGTTAGAAAAAATCCCGCTGCCCTGGCACTCCTTCCTTCCACTGTCTCATTCATGCTTCTCAACTTGGTGACCTGCTGGCTCTGCTTTGGAGCTGGCTGCTTATCTTCATTGAATCCCACTTACAGGGATCATCTGGTGCCAGATCTTAGAAGGACACTTGGAGGAGGCTGAGCACCAGCTGGAATTCCTGAAGGAAGTGCAGCAGTCCCTTGGGAAGTCTGAGGTCAGAGCTCTCTAGGGACACAGATTGCGCCAAGATTGCATCTTCAGCCCTCTTCCTGTCCTCAAATTCCAATAAAGCAGCCAAGATGGCTTGGACATCTCTGCCAATTCTGCCCAGGTTGGCATTGGCTCTGAGGATCAGGCCTTGTCTCCACAGGTGCTGATTTTCCTCCAAGCCCTTCTAGCGTCTAAGAAGCACAAGGGGGAGCAGGAGACCACAGCGCTCCTGAAAGAAACAGTGGAGCTTCACTTCTCCAGCATGCAGGGTCTACCCCTGGGCTCGGAGTATTTTGAAAAGCTGGACCCCCACTTCCTGGTCTACATTGCCAAGGAGTACCTGCTCTTCTGCCCCAAACAGGTTAGGGGAAGGCCCATCTTCATGGCGGGGGTCTGGAGTACAGGTTTGGATGGTACCCACCTCTTTTTGAAAGAGGTGGGCCTGTAACAGGCGACCCTGAGCCCTGGGAGGTTCGGGAGCCCAGCACTTTTCAAACTTGAATGTGCAGCACATGAATCACCTGGGAGTGACTGTTCCAGTGCAGATTCTGACTCTGTAAGTGGGACCCAAAGCCCTACATCTCTACAAAGTGCCCAAGTGATGCTGATGCTCAGAGACCACACTTGGAGGAGCAGGGCACCATCCCCTGCCTATGCCTTTATCCTTCCTACACAAGAACTTGGCTCCCTTTTTCTCAGAAGCCTTCTAAGAAACATGTTAGTCTTTACTTGTTTGTCTGGCTTTCCCAGCCAGTCAAGATTCCTTATGCGCAAAGGTCACATTTTTATACATCATAATATCCCCCCAGTGCCTTATAATGAGTCATTCTACAAATATTTATTGAGTGCATGACTGTGTGCCAGTCTGGGTACACAACATGAACAAAACAAAATCTCCAATCCCTGGAGCTCATCCTCTGGCACAAGATGGTACACAGTGCATAATAAATAAGTGTGGAATAACGTAAAATTCTTTCAATGGGAGTGTTTTCTGAGAGCTCTGGGAGTCTCTCTTAGAGTGGGGCAAACCACAAAACCATCTGCTCTTATTCCTACAGCCCCGGTCACCAGGCCAGATTGTGTCTCCACTTCTTAAACAAGTCACCATGATCTTGAATCCTGTAGTCAAAGCAGCACCAGCTCTGGTTGACCCCCTCTATATGATGGCTCAGGTCAAATATCTCTCAGGTGAGCTAGTGGGTCCTGGTGGCCGGGTAAGTCCTTGCATCTTCTTACATCTGTTCAGTCACCTGATGGGGCTTGTATCCACAGGCTCCCTGCTTGGAATACTTTACATATACACACATGCACCTGCATATACACACTTGCACATGTGCACACACGTACACACACATATCCCTCACCAAGCAGGCCAGTGCACTGTTCAGCCTCCAGCCTGCCAGTAACCTTCTTGAGCCCCACACTCAGGCCTTTTTCAGGTAACAGTCATTGAACTTTTTCTTAGATACCAGAATACTCAAAAGGAATAAGGGGAAATTGACAAGCAATCAGCAAGTCATATTGCTTGTTGGAATGCAATAATGCTATGGTGGAAGCTAAAGCAGAGAAGGGTAGAGAGTAGGGGGCGGGGAGCAGGCTGCAGTTTTAAAAGGTATTAGGCAAAGTCTTATAGAGAGACAATGCCCGGTATCATAAGGTTTTCACAAACTCTAGAGTCCCTTTCACTTCCCATCCCAAGGCCCGACCCTAGAGAGAGAGGGAAAAAGAGGAAGAATTCTCTTTGAGTGCCCTGTTGTCCTCTCTGACACAAATTCCTCCCCGAAAGTATTTTGTCCTATAACTTTTCACCCCATCCTGTCTGCCTGAAAACCAGGATGATCTCTGGTGCTCTGGGGCATCCCAAGAATCCAGAATACTGTGGCCCTATATCTGTTCTCTGGCCCTACATTGTATGGGCTGCACTCTGCTGAGAGTTCCCTGTCTTTATCTATGGGGCTCCCTGTGTTTATCTAGGTGTTAGGTTAACCTACAGCTTCAAGGTCTCCTCAGTACAAGGTCAGGATAAGAGGACTCCCCCAGGGTACTGGCAACTGCCAATGGGTTTGGGGCCAAAGCAAGTTCTCCAGCTGCTTAGGTTGGCGTGGTGACCTCTCCACATTTCCACAACACACAGAGAACAAGCAGAGAGCTTGGGATCCAGAAGCAGGGACTCCCCATCTAGGTTATAGACCCCCAGAAGAACTGTTGAGAGACCTGGCTATAGAGGGAGGAGGGCTCCTCTACTAATTTGCCACAGGCTGACACTTATCACCCTGGAAGTGCCAGTCCGACTGCAGGGAGGCCCCTCAGCCCCTTAGCACCAGGGATGTCCAAGTTGAGACTCAGGAGCCAAATGGGCCTGCATCTAAATGCTGGGGGACTTGGCCCCTTCCAAGGTGAGTGGCTACGTCACTGTAGCCCTAGGTCCCATATTTAAAAAACAGCAATAATACCAAACTTGCAGTGCTAGACAAATATTAAAATAGACTTTCTAAAAGTGCCCTGAGACAGAATCCCATTACTAGAGATCTACCCAGAAGAAAAAAAAAAAAATTCTATCAGAAGGACATTTGTATTAGATTGTTTATCACAGCTCAATTTACAATCACCAATATGTAGAATCAACCCAAGAATGGATTCATATACTGTTTTATATATATATGGATAGATAGAATGATAGATAGATATACACACCGTGGAATATTATTCAACCATAAACAAAGATGAAGACTTTACATCTTTTATATTAACTTGGATAAAATTGTAGGACATTCTGTTTAGTAAAGTACCACAGGAATGGAAAAGGAAATATCGAATGTATTCAATACTAATATAAAGCCAGTAGAGGAACAAATACATTCCCACACAAGAGAAAAACTCAATTTAATTCTGGTTGGGGGAGGGGGAAAAAGAAGGGGAATTGTTGAGCTCTCACCTAATGGGCACAATGTAAGAGTACATGGCACACCTCCTGGGTGAGGGGCAGAACTACAATAGGGACCTTACCAGAAACACAAACACTGTAACCTAATTGTTTGTACCTTAACATTACTCTAAAACTAAAAAAAAAAAAAAAAACAATAAAGGCTTTGAAGGTAAAACATAGAGTAGATGCTTCATAAGTTGTGACTGGTATAAGTTGTTGTTGTTAGGTTTTGCTCTCCTCTTAGGTGTGGGAATTGAGACTTACATGTTCCCCCTGGGCTTCCAGATGGAGCAATGAAGCAACTTAGCTGCCTCCCTAAGGATTATGACGCAAGGAGGATGTTACACTGAGGTTTGAGTTTCCTGGCTTTTGTCTGAGTCAGGGCAAAAACTGCAGTTTGAACTTCAGAAAGGGACTTATAAATGAAGTAGAACAAGAACTGGGTAAAATACCCAACCTGACTATTTCTGGGTAACAGGACATGTAAAATTCATTCTCCCTTACCATACGGGATCTCTGGTGCCCTTGAGGATCCCTGCATGTAGAGGTATATGTGTATTATTTCTAGGAGAGCTAGAGAATGCCCAGAGCACTCTGCAGCGTTGCCTAGAGCTGGAACCCTCCTCTGTAGATGCCCACCTCCTCATGGCCCAGATCTACCTGACTCAGGGCAACTTTGCCATGTGCTCCCACAGCTTAGAGCTGGGTGTCAGCCACAACTTCCAGGTAGGGATCTTCTGTGCCCTGTCACCCACTCAGCATCCCCAAGTCCAGCTAGCTAAAGCCCACATTTGCCTTGAGAGAGTAGTCCTGGGGGCTATCTATGTCCCTCTGACCCTCTGCTGGCCCCAAGGCAGGGTGGGCTCCCCTGGCATTCTTGGATCTGGCTGCTCTAAGCAGCAGCAGTGGCAGAGAACTAGAGCCCCTTACTTTGCTGTGCTCCTCCTAGGTCCGAGACCACCCCCTTTACCACTTCATCAAGGCCAGGGCCCTTAACAAGACTGGAGACTATCCAGAGGCAATAAAGACCCTGAAAATGATCATGAAATTGCCAACTCTGAAGACCGAAGCAGGCAAGAAGTTACGTGGGCTGTCTGTGCGGCCGAGCGAGCGGGTGTCCATCTTACTGGAATTGGTAGATGCTCTCCGGCTGAATGGAGAGCTGGTAAGAAATGCTTTGCTCTCTCCCTGGGGAATGGGGCACTTTGGAGGCCCAGGGTGGGCCCAGGAGCCAGGCTCTTTGATTGCCTATTGTTTACTTATACATCAATTGGAAAGTCTGTTTGGTTCCCCTGTTTTAGCATGAGGCCACCAAAGTCATGCAGGATGCCATCAACGAGTTTAGCGGCACGCCAGAAGAGATCCGCATCACCATTGCCAATGTGGACTTGGCCCTGAGCAAGGGCAACGTGGACATGGCTCTGAGCATGCTGAGGAACATCACACCCAAGCAGCCCTGCTACATGGAAGCCAAAGAGAAGATGGCCAGCATCTACCTGCAGACCCGCAAAGATATCCGCCTCTACATTGGATGCTACCGGTAAGTCCCACAGGCAGCACCAAGGCAGCTGCTTCCTTGATGGTTATCTGAGAACGTATTTCCTTCAGATTGTAGTTCTTCACCCTACATCTCCAGATTGTGTCCTCAGGCTGTGTTCGACAAACATATGGAATTTTCCATGGGTTAGAATTCGAGTACAACAGGTCAGTAAGCCTTGCTGAGGGGTGAATCTGAGGACACATAATGGAATTTGCCCTGAGTGCTTCATGCCTCCCCCACTTTCCTGCACCTTTTGTGGTTTGTTTTGTTTTGTTTTTTTGAGACAGAGTGTCACTTTGTCACCCTCAGTAGAGTGCCATGGCATCATAGCTCACAGCAACCTCTAACTCTTGGGCTCAAGTGATTCTCTTGCCTCCACCTCCCGAGTAGCTGGGACTACAGCCGTGCGACACACACCGGGCTATTTTTTGAGGCAGAGTCTCGCTCTGGCTCAGTCTGGTGTTGAACCTGTGAGCTCAGGCAATCCACCCGCAACAGCCTCCCAGTGTGCTGGGATTACAGGTGTGAGCCACTGCGTCTGGCCCTCCCTACACCTTTTGTGTGGTTCACATTTAGGTGGAAGGCTATGGGCCCCACTCTCAGAGCATGTGCTAAAGGGACCATGGGAACACACTTCTGCCTGGCTCTGCCTGTTCTTGGGTAATGTCCAGGGATTTGAGTGTGGCCAAGGTAGAGTGGCTGCAGATGGAAAGCGGAGATCTGAAGCCTCACACTGCTCTGTGTGATTTGGAGTTCTTACTCCTTTCTTTAAGCAGAACCCCATTTAGGCAATTCAGGAGGGGGTCAGGGTGCTAGAAGGGGCCATACAGCAGAGGGAAACCAATAAGCAGGAAGGAGACACAGTCAGCTTGGAGTTTTAGAAAGAGCAGTGTGGCTGTCTTAAGAGAGAAGGGTCTGGAATGCTGGGGGTGGACCAAGCATTGGTCCAAGAGGACCAAGAAGCAAAGGCCCTGGCTGTGGCTGCAGAACAAATGAGGAGAGCCTATCTAAGGTAGCTGAAATTGGTAGCTGCCCTCTGGCTCAACAGGGAGCTGGTAAGAAATAGTGAGCTTTCTGTAAGTATTGATTGATGAATGAATAAATGTCAGTCAGGATCAGTGGGAAATGAGAGAAGGAGATGGCTTCAGGAATATGATGGGTGCACAGGCCTGAGATAAGCTTTTGGTTACTCTTGCAGTGAGCTCTGTGAACATCTGCCTGGACCCCACACCAGCCTGCTACTGGGTGATGCTTTTATGAACATTCAGGAGGTGAGTAAGAGGCCTTGTAGTCTTGCCAAATGGCCCCCTATTCTCACTTATCCAGTGAGAGAGAAAAAAAAGACTCCTGGACACTTTCCTCACCAGCCCGAGAAGGCCCTGGAGGTCTATGATGAGGCCTATAGAAAGAACCCACACGATGCCTTCCTGGTCAGCAGGATTGGGCAAGCATATGTGAAGACCCACCAGTACACCAAGGTCAGGCTGAGCTGAGGTGGGAAAGGGTAGGGAGGGCCAGATCAGAAGGGACGGTGGAGGAGGGTGAACCAATAGGGCATCTGGGTGGGAGGAGAGTGGCTGAGTTTCTATCCCAGCTTCTGCTGAATGGAGTTCTAAAGGGAGAACTCAGCAACTGCCCCCAACAACACATACCTGCTTATGCTGAGGCTGAAGCTCTGTGCCATCTGGGAGGGCCTTCTCACCTCTAGCATCTATGTTCTGAGGGACCCTCTGGTGTGGCAGCCACTAAGGGGAATTCAGTGTCAGGCACTTAAGTGCAGAACCAGACCAGAGGGCAATACTTCTTGTTTGTTCTAAGGCAATTAATTATTATGAGGCTGCCCAGAAGATTAGTGGACAGGACTTTCTGTGCTGTGATCTGGCTGAACTGCTCCTCAAGTTAAAGAAGTTCAACAAAGCAGAAAAAGTCTTGAAGCAGGCACTGGAACATGAATTTGGTGAGGCAGTTTCCTTTTTTTTTTTTTTTTTTTTTTTGAGACAGAGTCTCTGTTGCCCTGGGTAGAGTGCCATGGCGTTATAACTCAGCAACCTATAACTCAAGTTACAACTCAGCAACCTCAGTGATCCTCTTGCCTCAGCCTCCTGAGTAGCTGGGACTACAGGTGCCTGTCACAACACCTAGCTATTTTTAATAGAGATGAGGTCTCTTGCTCAGGCTAGTCCTGAACTCCTGAGCTTAAGCAATCCAGCCGGGTGAGGCAGAATTTTAAGTCCCTTCTAGCATTGGGAGTTAGAAGTCCTGAACCCAGCCCTCCCAGCAACTTCCCAGGGGCCAGAGAACACTAATTTAAGTTTCTATTTAGCAGCCAAAGACCTCCCATCCATGATGAATGATGTCAAGTGCTTACTTTTGCTGGCAAAGGTTTATAAGAGCCAGAAAAAAGAAGATGTGAGGGACACTTTGAACAAGGTAATTGACAAGCAGACTCAAGCTCTTCATCTTCCCTCTGCTGAAAGGGGCTGAAGGAGGAAGGGCAGGGCTCTGGACCTGGAGGGGCCCCAAACCTCTTCCTCAAAAAAAGGACCTAGGTCACACTTCTGACCTCCTCGTCCTTGTTCATTCAGTGGTAGTACACCAAAATGCTCTGAGCTGGGCTAGGCTGGGCTATGGAAGGCAGAAAGAAAGACAGTGCCTTTGTCCTCAAGGATGATGACAATGTCAGTAGCTCCCATGCATTGAAAGCTCTGTGCTATGATCTATAATAGGTTCTTTGCTTTCTTACTTACTTGTCACAGTAGCCCTTGGAGATATTCACTGTGACATACCCAACTTACATTTAAAACGTTAGAAGGATAAGAAATGTGCCCCAGGTCAACTACAGTTGTGCTAGTCCATTTTCTCTTGTCTTATAACAGTATACTGGAAACTGGGTTAATTTATAAAGAAAAAGAACTGTATCTTATAGTTATGAAGATTAGGAAGTCCAAGGTTAGGGGACACATCTGGTGAGTGTCTTCATGCCTGGTGGGTACTTTCTTAAGAGTCCTAAGGTGGCTCCCAAGGTGGCATAGGGCATAGGTGGTTCCCAAGGTGGCACAGGACATCACGTGGTAAGAAATGTAGCATGCTAACATGTTACATAATTTTCTTTTCCTCTTCTTAGAAAGCCACCAGTTCCACTCTTATGATAATCCATTACTCATTAATCCATGAATAGATTAATCAATGACAGATTAATGAGGGCTCAGCTCTCATGACCCAATTACCTTCTGAAGTTGTCACCTTTCAATGCTGCCACATTGGAAACTGAGTTTCCAATACATCCAAAACACAGCAACATTCATGCATTGCTTAACAAAATCAGGGATATGATTTTGTCATTGTGTGTATATCGTAGTGTCCTTACACAGCAGTACATGGTACATGGTATAGCTATTACACACCAAGGCTATATTGTATAGTCTACTACACCATATTCCTCACAGGCTACAAACCCATACAGCATGTTACTGTTCTGAATACTGGAGGCAATTCTAACACAATGGCAAGTATTTGTGCATCTAAACATATCTGAACCTAGAAAAGATACAGTAAAAAGACAGCATTATAATCTTGTCTGTGGTTGACTGAAAAGCCATTATGGTGCATGGCTATACCAGCAAGCAGTGGAACTGAGATCTGAACCAGGTCTGGCTGGTCCCAACCCATGTTCTCTTCACATTGGGCAGATCCGAGAGGTCCTGGTCATTCCTGTCACATCTTTCTCACTTTTGCCACCAGAGATGTGGCTTGTCACTTGTTCCTAGGGTATACTCTGTGGTTATAGAGGAAGACTGCTTAATATGGTTCATGCCTTTGTTTACCATTAGATTTCCTTTCCTATTTGTGCCTACTTCCTATAACTTACGCCTGACATCACCATTTCCTCCTGCCCCCATGCTGTCTGGTTGCTTACCTGATCATTTGTGTTGTGAATATTTGGCTTCCTCAAATGCCCAACAGGGCAACAGATTCAAAGCAAAACACAGTCTGTACCTACTGTGTGATTGTTAGGGTAGTTGAAACAATTTAGATGTAGTGCCTCAAGGAGTAACACAAGCAGGTAAACAGGAAAGTACAATAGAGTGTTTTGTTTGCATGCCTTTGCTTCTGCTCCTACCCCCAAAGGCACTGCCAGCTTGTCTCCTATGTACTCAGCCAGTGGCCTTGCCTACACAGAGTGACTCAGGTTTGCACAAGGGCACTTAAGATACCCTTTCTAACACTGCTGGTTTTGAAATAAGAGTTTAGAACTTTCTATGAACCAACACATAAGGCTCTGTGTTCTGATCCTGGCTTTATTGTTTTCCCAAGGCCTTGGACCTCCAGTCTCGGATACTGAAGCGGGTTCCGCTAGAACAACCAGAAATTATCCCCTCCCAGAAGCAACTAGCTGCCTCCATCTGCCTTCAGTTTGGACAGTACTACCTAGCAGAAAAAGATTATGCCAAAGCAGAGAAGGCTTATAAAGATGCCCTTTCCTACTCACCCATTGACAATAAGGTGAGTGGGCCTAAAGCAAGACTCTGCTCCCTTTCCCAGGGTACAGTGCCTTGCTAAACTCCCTAACCAGGTATGGGGACAAGTTCTTCCTCTATCCCTCCCTAAGGAGCTGCATGTCTATATAGGAGGCCAGCCAGCAGTGGCTCCTAGGGTGAGGAACCTACTCTGGTTGACCCTAGGCCCTTACCTGCTGAAGTCCTTGGGGCAAGGCTGGGAAGGCTCACTTTGGACAGCCATTTGTAGGGGGGTGGAATAAAGAAGAAGACATTGCCAAAAGTCATGTTAGGCTTACACTTTCAGGTCTCCCTTAGAGATGAGGAGATGATGAGGGTTGTGACTGCCAGGGTTCTTTGGGCATGAACCCCAGGCTGAGCCTCCAATGGGGGTAGAGCTGTGAGGGAGGTGTGGCTCCAGGCAAGGGAACAGTCACATTCATGCTAAGAGAGTAGATGGAGAACTTAATGACAGATCTATTCATTCATTTAATATTCACTCATTTCACAGGTACCTAATATGTGCCAGGTACTGTACCCGGTTCTGGAGACACAGTGGGGCAAGATGTGGTCCCTGCTCACAGAGTACCCTTGGGGAAGAGGGTATGGTGAGAGCATGGGCAGTTCTGGTGCTGTGAAATATAGTCCTGCATATGGATGCAGTGCACCACAGGAGCTCAGAGGAAGGGTACCTGCCACAGAGGGCTCCCAGAGGAGTGAGGCTGGAGCTAAATCTGAAGGATGAGTACTGGTTAGCCAACCGAACTTTCATAGATTAGTTGGTAAGACACATGGTATGAACTGGGTGGGAGAAAGAGAAGCCCAGAGACACGATCCCAGAGAATTTGAGACATTTTGAAGGCAGAGCTATTAGAAGTGGATATGATGGAAAGAGGTGTCAAGAACAATCCCTGGGTTTTTCCATAGTGTTCATTACTTAGTTTATTATGTCTGATCTTGTCCCAGGTGATGCTGGAGCTAGCAAAGCTCTACCTGCTTCAGGGGCACCTGGATCTGTGTGAGCAGCACTGTGCCATCCTACTGCAGACTGAAAAGAATCATGAGACCGCCTCTGTGGTAGGAGGTCCCGGAACACCCTCCCCATCCTCCCCTGGGTTCCTGTGACCAAACGCAGGCTGCTTCTTAGCCCCATACCTTCAGATGCTTCACTGGCATACCTCTGCTGTCAGGCAGATGAGATGCTTTGCTTGCACCTGCTCAACCCTTCAGCCAGGAGGGGTGGACTGGCTGGCAGGGATCAGCCTCATCCTCCTGAGCCAGTCTAAGGGGAGTGGGTGAGGCTGATTCATTCCAGGGGAAACTATGTCCACTATTGGTGAAGGCCATGGTGGGACAGTTTCCTGGGGCTTCAGAAAGTTGTGGAAAAGCTCTCCCCATCTTGCTTGTCTCTTCTCTATAACCCAGATGTCTTCTAGGGCCACCCCAGGAGCACAAGCCAAGACCCTGCAGAGCAGAGGAGAGAGTCTCCACCTCACTCCCTCCCTTTCTACTACCTAGACTTGGCAGTGCTCAGACCTGGGTGGAGGGGCTGGCTCTGTAGGCTGTCAAAAGTCCCTACTAGCCTCTACTCCTGGCCTTACCCTCCCACTTCGATTCTCCACCCAGCCCCCCTCAACTCCCTGCAAAGGAAGCCCCCACTCTCTGGTAGCTTCTCCCAGGGCCTAGAGAAGCTGCCTTAGATGTGCTTTTCTACCTTTTCTCCTTAACCACCACCCCTACCTCCCCGCACACACCACCACTACCCCCACACCCATGCAAGCTGCTGTCTGGAATTCCAGAGCCTCATGTGTTTTCTGATAGATGATGGCTGACCTACTGTTTAGAAAACAGAATTATAAAGCGGCCATCGATCTCTACCACCAAGTTCTGGAGAAAGCACCAGGTAATTCTTCCCATTGAGACTGCACACATCACTTCCCACTGAGCAAGGGCTGCTCTCCCAGAGAAGGGTGGGCCCTCTCCCCTCCTTCCTGACTGGGCAGAGGAAGCCCCTTCCTCTCTGATTGTTCCCAGAGAGGCAGGAAACTGATAAAGACCCAATGGAACGTGCTGGCCCTTCCCGAGTCCAAGAGGCCAGTTCCTGGTCTCAGGCAGTTGGCACTGGACCCAGGACAGCCTGTCTGTCCCCAAATCACAGCCTCACACAGTCTCCTTCTGAAGTCACAGTCACCTGGAGAGGACTAGACATTCTCCCCTAATGTGTAGCTCCATTCTGATTTGCAGCATTATAAACTACCCTTTCTGCTGGGAAAGGGTCCAGACTTGAAGTTCAAACTGGATCTCTGACAGACCCACAGCAGAATCTGCCCCTGTGCCTGGCAGGTTGTAGTGGTTAAGAGTATTTCCTGGGGCCAGGCTTCCTGGGTCTGATTCCTGGTCTACCACTTACTAGTTGTGTAGCCTATGGTAAATTACTTCTCTGTGTCTTACTGTCCTCATCTATAAAACAAGGACAATAGGGCGGTGCCTGTGGCTCATTGAGTAGGGCGCTGGCCCCATATACCGAAGGTGGAGCATTCAAACCCTGCCTCAGCTGAACTGCAAAACAGAAAAATAGCCAGGCGTTGTGGCGGGCGCCTGTAGTCCCAGCTACACAGGAGGCTGAGGCAAGAGAATCACCTAAGCCCAGGAGTTGGAGGTTGCTGTGAGCTGTGTGACACCACAGCACTCTAC
>CAUYON010173093.1:0-30919 GCA_963573935.1 Arctocebus calabarensis
TGGATTAATAAGTTGTGGTACATGTATACCATGCAATACTATGCAGCCTTAAAGAAAAATGAAGACTTTACCTCTTTCATGTTTACATGGATGGAGCTGGAACATATTCTTTTTAGCAAAGTATCTCAAGAATGGAAGAAAGAGTGTCCAATGTACTCAGCCCTACTATGAAGCTAATTTAAAGGTTTCATATGAGGGTTATAAACCAACTATACCACAAGAATAAGGGAAGGGAAGGAAGGGGGGAGGTTGTGGTGGAGGGAGGGCAACTGGTGGGGCCACACCTATGGTGCATCTTGGAAGGGTACAGGCAAAGCTTGCTGAATGCAGAATACAGATGTCTTCATACAACAACTGGGAAAATGCCATGAAAGCTATGTTAAACAGTATGATGAAGACATTTCAGATTGTATATGAAACCAGAACATTGTACCCCTTGATTGCACTAATGTATGCTGCTATGATTTAATAAAAAAATAAAAAATAAAAAAATAAAATTCAAGGCAGTAATACATTATTTATTTATAAATTTGTGATTGTTATCAATATTTAAATATTGATATTTAAAAATACATACATATAAATATAATCTCAAATTACCCTACATGGTAAACTTTATGCAGTAGAGTTTTTCCTGTTCTTTGTACACTGGTATGTTCCTGTCACTCAGAACAGTACCTGGTCCATAACCAGGCATCCCCAAAACTGCCTGCGGAATGAATAAATTATTAAAGAGATTACAGTCTGCCAGGAGAGTCATTCTACTAAAGAAGAGACATTAGAATTGCTTCATGATTAATTTTTTTTTCCAGAAAATTAGTAGATGGTATATTGGCTAATTTACTTCTGATATCAATTTTTTTGTACCAAAACTTTCAGGTGGATTTAATAAAGATAATTTGACACTCATATAGAGCTTTCACCAAAAGAGATTAAGCACTAATTCCTTTTCTTAACAGATATGAAAATTGAGGTGTAGAAAGATTAAAACATTTAATAACTTCCCTGATTTTTTAAGAACCAAAAAACATGGATAAAAAACAAGCTATTAATTAACTGGAAATATATATATATTCACAAAGATAAAAATGAAATGGGTACTAGACATTATTTCAATTTTAACTCATGATAGATTCATATATTGACTACTGTGTTTGGTGTCAGAAATGATTTTGCACATACAGTTTCATTAAAATATAATTATTTCTTCCTATGATTAACTAAAGACTAAAGCCATTTTTGGCTTCACTGTGAACTGAGTTTTTATCCAGTAAATCACAGGTACATTTTGTGCATTATTCTGCATCTGGTACATATTCATTTATGCAAATATATACTTTATCCTCCAATCTACCTCGGTCCAAACACATGGAATAGGATGTTCCAATTAGTATAAATTAGTACAAGTCTACGGAAGCCTGAAATGAGGAGCCAGTAGGAGAGCTGGGAGGATGTGGCTTCTGGAAACATAAGCCATTTCCTTAGGCTGTTCACAAAATTTTCAACAAAACCCTGGGGGATTTAGGCAGACATGTCCAACCTAGGATTGGCAGACATTAGGGACGAGTGCCTCATATTCAAAACGTGGGGAATCGTGCTAGTCAAAGTGGGAATGGGGAAAAGGCACTATCATGGGACCAGAAAAAAATGGAGTGTTACTTGAGCTCAAAGTCATCTAAATTTGAATTCCTGGACCCACTTCAGGCCCCTACATTGACTTTCCATCAGCTTCCTGGCTCATACCTGCTTAGAATGTTAGCTGCTTTGCTGTACTTTGTTTCTCTTTAGGGTAATTAATACTTACTTGGAACAACTCAGGGCTTCAAAGTGCAGATAGCTGTCTTCTAAATCAAATTTATTTTATTTACCATCTTCAGAAGAATAATGAGACACTTCACTATGACCACATTTATATATTCGTTTATTTAGTTTTTCACTTATTGTTTACCTAGCAGACCTGGAATACTATTTTTTGACAAGTTCATTATCTGAGATAAGAGCAAGACAAAAGAAGCACACGGGTAAAATAAAGGGTGCAAAGGTGTATCAGCAATGTGGTAAATACAGCCTTGACCTACCATGGAAAGATTCTAAGAGGCCTTGACCCTGATGGAGTTTGAAAAATTAAATTAAAATTGACAGATACAATAAAATGGGGGTGGGAGGAAAGAAGAGTCTTCCAGACAGAAACAGCATCATTTTCTTAGCCTCAGGGGAGTCAGGGGACAGGGCATTGTTTATTCAGGCGGCTACTGTGGTCCGTGGCCGGGTCCAGAAAATGGAAGCGAAGGGAGGGGTGAGTACAGCAGGGAAGGCCGGACCAGATTAACAGATTGTCTCGGGCATACGTAGTTCCTGTGCTGCAGAATCAAATAATAACTTCTTTGTGAGACGATAGATCTATTCAGAGATACATCTGAATATTAACCAAATGAATTTGAACACTTTTATTTCCTGCCTCCATGGAGAGTAAATGGAAGATTTCTGTGTTGCCATAGCAAGAGTAAAGAAAAGAATGAGAGCAATAATACCGAGAACAATTCCAGATGAAAGAGATGTGAGGAGCTAAGAAATTTGAAGGAAAACTCCTGAAGGTGTTGAATATGAGAAACATATGTATAATCACACAACAAACCATTGTTAAACAAAACATTCCTCCCCAGCACAACCATAAAAAGCTAGGATTGAAACTTTTTATTTTCACGTTGGGACTTTGATGGTATAAAACATTCAGATGTAAACCTATGGTTTATATAGTTCCTCAGCTGAAATAAAACTATCATGGAACATGCAAAGTTAAGGAATATTTGGGATTTTTGTTCTATTGAGGGAGAGATAATTGGTCCTTCATTTTAAATGTAAGATATAAGTTTCCATTAATGACTAGCATGCCAAGACTGTTTTTGCTTTATATATCTGGTGCCCAATAACTTCCATGTATTCTCCAACATATATTTCTAAGTTTTGAGAGGACTTTGAGTGACAATTGTCTACGAATGATATTTTCCCTTTTGTTCATGAACATCTAAAATGCATTAGAAGTAATGAAATATGCATACATTGCATACGTTTTTATTCTTCCTTTTCTGAAAAGTGAAAGGTGAAACAACTTCCTTACTTTAATACTTGAGTAAAACATTTTGCTAGATGAGGCTCTGTTTTGTTTTATTTGTCATCCTTTCCAGGTTGGCATTCATCACTTCAAATAAATAGCATATAAAGTAATAGGTGTAATATATTGTGACCATTAGATAGCAGTAAGAAAGTAATTTCTAGCAGAGTAAAATGTTCTGGGTTGAAAATGACTCAATGCCAAACTAAAGTAAGGAAAAAAATCCACAACTCTCTCTCTTCCTCTCCCTCTACATGTGCATACATATATTAATATATACAAACATACACAAGCAGATAATATGTATAGTAGAACCTCCACAGTGGGCAACCTCTCTACATTGACCACATCCTTACATTGACCTCATTTTTGTAGACCGGACATGCACCACATGTATGTATGAGTAGAAGGGCTAGTTCCTTATGTTGACCATCTCCATATGTTGATCAGTTTCTTATGGTCCTTTGGGTGGTCAACTTACAGAGATTCTACTACCCACATATATTATGTATATATTTATTTTATATATATTTATGCACATACACATTTATATATGTGCATTTGTAATGATGAACTAATCAAGATTCATGTTCTAGTCTCGGCCCCCACATCACAGTGGTTATGGTGCCAGCCACATGCACTGAGGGTAGCAGGTTGGAACCTGGCCCAGGCCAGCTAAACAACTGCAACAAAAAAATAGCTAGGTGTTCTGGCAGGTGCCTGTAGTCCCAGTTACTTGCACGACTGAGGCAAGAGAAACACTTAAGCCCAAAGTTTGAGGTTGCCGTGAACTATGACACCATAGCACTCTACCCAGGGCAACAGCTTGAGACTCTGTCTCAAAAAGAAAAAGAAGAAAAGAAAAGAAAAGAAAAAAGTTTATGTTCTAGTAAGTAGCTAAAAGGTCAAACCCTAAAAATCACAGGGTAACTTCTGAATAAGTTAAAAGTGTTAGTTGACATATCACACTGCTGTGTTTTTTGACACATGTTCCTTCTTCTGTGGCCTGTGAGCTCTTTGAAAAAGGAAACTTCTCCGATTTGCCTTCGTTTCCCAGGCATATAAAATAGTGGCTGCAAGAACCAGTGGGCTCTGCGGCTGGTCCTGGCTTTAAATCCCAGCTGTGCCACTTACTGCCGTGAAAACTTGGCCAAGTCATTAGGCTTTGTCTGTGTCAGAATCTTCAGCTACAGAGAGGGCGGTTTAAGGATTAACTATGTTAATCCATGAAATGGTTTAATGTATGTTATTATTCCTCCTAACCTAGCATGGTGCCTGACAATCAAATTATGCTTGTTGGATAAATACATGCGTGTAATCACACATAGAATTCTATAGGTGATAAGCTAGTGTTGAATCACTGAAATTTCTTCATCTTTTGGACATAAAAAAGTGGATGTGGATAGCTTTGGAAATTAGAACATAGAGTTTGAGGAAGAAATGGAATCTTAAAATCCCAATTCTCAGTCTGGGGGCTGCTTTCATTATACCAGCCTGCTTCCATGTAAATTTAAAAAGGAACCTAGTTATTTTCAATAAATTGTGTAAACTCAAGGGACTTTCAAAAGACAGTGAAGTCTGAAGGATGGGAAGGCTGTGTGTTATGAAGGGAAGATCTGGGGAAGCAGGATCTGTGCAGGTGTGAGCTGTGAGGACAGCCGACAGTGGAGTGAACTGAAGAACCAACAAATGAGGATCCCATTGAATAGAGAAAACAATCACGCAAATAATCCTGGAAAATGATGCTGCACTCAAAATAGTTTGTTCACATATTGTCTAAAATAAGAGCTTTTGTTTAATAGTGAATGTAATGAGGTCTCAGCATCCTGCTTGCTTGCTGCTACTCAGAAAAGTTAAACTTCAGCAGAAAAAACAAACACAAATAAATAACCAAAAAAATAAAAAATAAAAATGCCAAGGGCATTAAAAAGCTATGGATTTTCAAGGTAAAATGAAAGATAACCAAGTTCTATGTAGAACATTCTGGGCGTGTTCCATGTTTAAGATTCACTACTTTATTCTTACTGTTTTGAGGGCTAGACATTCAGTTTATCAAAACTTAAAATCAGTTTGATAACTATTGTAAAAAAAAATAAAATAGAAACGTGTAACCCCACTGCCTGTTTCCAGGTTAGGGTTAGCAATTTGGATAAAATCTCTAAGTTTTTAAATACTATAATAAGGCATATTACCTTGATGCATATTAAAATTTTTTCTGCAACAAATTATATTTTGACATAGCCCAAACTAATAAGTGTTCTGTAGCCTAGACAGATGTTGAGAGTGTTTTCTGCATTTAGTACAAGCAGCCAGTATACATGGAAATGACAGGATGGGGAAGCGGTATCAGCAATTAGCTGAGGTTCACGAATGCTGCCTTTGTTGATGCTGTTTCATCTCCGGGAGCATATTGGTTTTGCAGACCCTTCTGTTTTTCTCTGTGGATGTCAGAAGCATTTTGAAGGTCCCTGTGATTCTTTGAGAATGCGGCCTCTGCTGGCGTTTCTCCTGAGCTGCTCTGCACAGCCAAACAGAAACTAGATGAATGTGATGGTTTGGGAATTCTTTAGGAGACAAGTTGTGTAACTCTTAAGAGTCCTGTGTCTTCAGGGAATTTTCTGTATTATGCCATGTGGTATATGCAAGATGCAAGTTGTTTGTTAAAATCTGTTTCTGCCTTCTCCCTGAACCCACTGCTTGGACTGCATTGTCTAGCCTGGTCTGGGGTCAGCGTTGGCCCTAGGATTGAGCTCTAGAGGAGGACAGAAGTGGCATTGGCCACTTCCAGGCTTGGCCTATAAAAGCTTCTCACACACACCCTGCTATGTTTGTTTTCCCTTCTGACTGAGGGGAACACAAACCTGGGGTGACCTGGAAAGCTGCATGTCGATAATGAAAAAAATTGGCATTGCCTGAGCCCCTGAACAATTCTGTGCAATGAAGCCCCTCTATCTGCTGCCCCAATTCATCCCCCTCTTTCACTGGCCTAAGTTACTGTGGACTTAGGTGGGTGAGAACTAAACTTCTGTTTTGTTGACTCATTGAATGTTTGGGCTGATTATTATTTTCTCAGTTTAGCCTCTTCTGACTAATACAATCCAGGATTTAGGCCCAAATAACATGGATAAAATATACATTTTTGCCGCACATCTCACTTGAAAAACTTAGCCCAAAAGCAATGATAAAAAGCCTCCTGAGAAGGATACAGGCATAATAAATCCGCCTTCCCTCCTTGTGAAGCACAGCTTGCCAGATTTCTGTTTGCAAATTCTGTAAGTCACGGCACAAAAAAAAAAAAAAAAAAAAAATAGCAATCTGTGAATATCATGCATTTGAGGCTAGATATGATTTTGCTCAAAAACACAGTTGGATTTAAAGTAGCATCTGACCATCAACCTCTGACATGAACTTTCCGGCAGAATATGAGTGAAGACAAAGAAAAAAGAACAATGACCACAATACCCTCCAAATCCCCCAAAAGACACAAAGCCTGAATTCAGAAGAAATTTAGATTAAAACGCTTCAGTATTACAATATGAAAAACAATAATCTACTGCTTTGGGATAAATGTGGGTCTCTTCTAAAAATTCATAAATGAAAACTCAATCCCCAGTGTGATGATATGAAGAGGTGCGGCCTTTTGGAAGGTGATTAAGTGACGAGGGCTCTGCCCTCCTGAATGAAATTAATACCCCCATAAAAGAATTGACTGGTAACATTTTTTGCCACTTCCACAGGTGAAAAGGCGGAAACTGATTAAAAAATGCGGGCTCCATCTCGCCATGATGGAGAGAGAGCTGGTGGCTTGTTTCTTGCTACCAGCAGCCACACTGGATATATAGAAAACGCCTTCTCAGTATTAAGCAGCTATACTTGCCGGAAGCTAAACAGAATAGGATCTATGTCTTCTATTAAATAGCTAAACTGTGCCAATAGAAGACTCACAAATCGGAAGCTGGAAAGTACCATAAAATGCTCTGCTCTGGGGGAAGGTGCCTTGACCAGCTTCTCCCTGAGTCACCGCGTGGGGTTTACACTTGGGAGAGAGGGAGAACAATAGTTTGGAGAGAATGGAGACAAAGTGGGAATTCACTTTAGTGACACCTGCCTTGATTAGCTTGGTGCAAAAAAGGAAGGTTCTCAGACGGTGAATCAGGAAACAAACTCTGCTGTGCCCTTGGCATCTTGGCACAGGGGGATGGGCGAGGAAGGTGGGGGGGGATGGGCGAGGAAAATGGTCATGTGCAAGAAGCACTGTTCTCTGAGCATTCTCAGTTACAAGGCTCACTCAAGCAGATCTGAGACTGGATTCACATGACCTGTGGAATCTAAGGTATACCCATGAAGAAAATTTAGTTTAAAGTGATTTCCAAATAGAACATAGGCCCCTAAATGCCTGACATAATAAAAATCAATACTCTGCAGCACACATTTTAAACATGAGCCTCCAAAATTTTTCATAAACAGAGTTCAAGAAACATGAATTCTCAACTGAAAATTCAGTGCACAAAAGAGAAAAAAAAGGACACCAGCAGAAAAGCAAAGCAAACAAACAACTGATGCAAATACTACAAATATTGGAAATATTCCAAATAGAATTTAAAAGAAGATATTAATCTGCTTAAAGAAATCCAGGGAAATTAAAGCATAAGGAAAGGAGATGATGCTATCAAAATTGATCAAACAATTAAAAAATCTCTTAGCAAACTAGCCGTATCTCAGCTGAAAAGCAGCATCTATAAAAAGGTATAGCAAATTTAGCAAATTTCATACATGTGAATTAAATATAAATAGATTTTCTTTAAAAATCAGTAAGACAAAGAAGACCCTTTTATCACTTCTCCTACCAGAACAGAACAATAGGATAGGAAAAAAATAACAGGTAAAAGGAATTGAAAGAAAGAAGAAAAAATCAAAACTGCAAACATTCCCAGATTATGTTATTGCCTACAGACAAAACCTAGAAATATTTACAGATAAATGAATATAAAACGTAAGAGTTTATTATGGTTGGTAGATGTAAAATCAACATACCCAATTTGTATTTCAAATTTATATTGTAAAAAGAGCAAGTTCAATTAACAAAACAATATTTACGATTTCAACAAAATATGTATAAAGGTAATTAGAATAAATCTAACAAAATATACATATAAAATAATTTAAGTACATTAAAGAGCATCTAATTGAATGGAGAAGTATGTTTTGTTTCTAGTCCTTATCTTAAACATTGTTATTGTTATTAAATTTTAAGCCTTTTAAATTCTGTGAAGGCAAAAAATAGAAACCTAATTAACACATGTATATGTAAAAATAAAAATAAATGGAGAAGTATGTCATATTTAAGGATATCTTACAGATGACAAGTCACTCTCATACGGAAATACACATTAATTATAATTTAAATTAAAAAATCAAATTTGCTTTTCTATGAAACTTGACTGGCTAATTCTGAAATATATATTGATAAGTTAAGACACTTCTAAAGCAAAAGAATCAGATGGTTAATGTGTACTACAAAATTTCAAAATGTGCTATAACTATATGGTAATTTAAAAGTACATTATCAATGCCACAATCAGAGACAGATTTACCACTGGAACAGAACAGCAGGCCCCACACAGAACCTTTCTTGTTGAGAATTCTGGTATATGAAAGAGAAGGTATTGCTGAATAGTACGGAAATAATAAAGTATAAAATGGTTTGGGGACGATCTGTTTTCATAAATTTTAAAAAAAGGAAAATACAACCTCATCTTACACCATAAAATGAATAAGTTGAGGACGTAAATGTGAAAAACAAGAAAACAGAAGAGAATGTCTTTCTGACATTTGGTATGGAAAGTTTTCTTAAACCAAGCAGGAAAGAGCAAACCATGAAGAAAACTATACACATTATACTACATTAAAATGAACAACTTATCTTACAAAAGACAGCAAATAGAAAGGCCATAGACTGGGATTGACAACAAGTGTTATCCAGTAAATATCAACAACACATGAATTGCTCTCATTAAAGGAAAACTAAGCAACCCCACAAAATGTGAAAAAAGGACTCAAGGGGCATGTCAGAGCAAAGTACTGGATCATAAACACACAAAAAGATGATCAATCTCATAGGTTATTAAGGAAATACGCATTAAAACCATACCTATGTGTTACGTTAGGACAGATTAACATTGTAAATGTCATATAGTATCATCTTTTCCTAAGAATTTAGGAAGAAAAGCTCTCACACACTCTTGAGAAGACTGTAAATTGAAAAAAATGACCTTGGAAAGTTGAACATGCGCATGCTCACTGGAAGCTTCTCTGAGATAAACCCCTGGTGTGCATGGCGTGAGCCAGGGCACATACATAGTATATGAATATTTGTAGAGGTATCTTTATGTAAGAATAAAACTCAAAACCGCCTAAATTTTTGTCAGTGCTAGATTGGGTATTTAAATTGTGATAAGGTCATGTGATGGACTTGTATACAGAAATGAAAAAAATGTATATCTACATGAATTAGCATGGGTGAGTGATAAAATATATAATATTAACCTAAGGAAACAATCCAGAAAATACATATAATATGTACTAGTTGGTATAAAGTTCAAAAAGAAGTTAAATAAAAAATGTAGTATTTAGTGATGCTTGCATAGGTGGCGTAGTAAAAAGGTATGCTTTCTGAATATGGATGAAAAGACCAAAAGAAGAAAACTATGAAAGAGAAGATAAATGATTGAGAGGACTGTGAACTCATATCTGACAAACGAGCTTAAGCCCATCTGAGGAAGAAACAATAGCTAAAGTAGCAATAATCAAATTCATGATTGAAGAAAACTTTAAAAATTTGAAAAAAGTCCTAAGGATGCATAGTAGCATAGCCCACAAATCTAGGTATATTTTAGAAACCTTTTTTTTCCCCAAATCATATGTATAAGTTAAACACTATACCAGAATTTAACCTACCAAAATTGTGTCTAATTCCCACAGAAAAGTTTTAGAATATCAAGTTATCCTCAGAGTTCTCCCCTGTAATACCAAATAGCAACAGGTGACAGGTCTGTGCTTGTATATCTTTAGAAGACTTAAGTTGTGAGTTGAACCCAATCATCAATGTCTGATGTCAATAGGATGTATTATTGTTGTGCCAGTTCTCTTCATAGGACTTTCTTGCTTCCAGCTGGTTGATTAACAGTAGCAGCTTAGTAATAGAAAAATCGTAGTATCAAATTGGAGACAATCATTTTCAAAACCACCTAAGCTCAGTCATGGTGCTAAATATTGTGTATAAACAAGATTTCATAAATTCCTTCAAAAGAGGTGCTCGATCAGTTTTGTTAATATAATTATAAAGACTGAATACAAGTGATCTGGATATGAAAGCCAAAATTATACTTTTTATAACACCAGTAATAATTGGCCAACAAATGAATGCTAGCATAGAGGGAACAATGTGGGGTGAAGAGGAGTGAAGGGAAGCAGAGAACACAAAGAGGGAGACAGTAAAATCGTGAGATGTGGTTTTCATTTTCATTCGTTAGAGAAAAATGACATCAACTAATTACTGAATTTCAATAATCTAAGAATAATAATAATATTTAAATGATATTAAATAGTTAGCATTGAATAGTTAAATAATATTATTAAATGCTAAATGTTAATATTATTTAACTATTTATTAAATGCTAAAAGTAAACCATATCACAAATTCATAAAATAAGCAGAAACAGAAGTCATCTTTACTATAGTCCAATGAGAAATATATAAGTATAAAATTGGAGCATACACACACAGAAAAAAAGCAAATGAAAACATCAGTAATGACAATAGACTAACATGATTAATCATGTTAGTTAACTATTAAAGGAAAAAGTTGGGTGGGTGCTTGAAAACACTGGTGTTAATTATGCACTAATTTAACAGGCAATAATTTATTGATTATGTAAGACAAACCTAAGGAAAAATAAAATAAACATTTGCTTTAAAGAATGATAAAAATGTATTGAAGCAACTTAAAGAAATGAAAACAAAGTAAAATCATTTTTTAAATAGTAATTTTTAGGGAAAATAGTACATAGATTAATAAGTTCCCCTTGAGCATTGAGAAGCAATTCTAGTTCCTTATTCAAATTTAACATTCTGTTAATCCACACCCACTGTGGGAATGGCAACACAGCCCAGGAAGTTTATTCCACCAAAAGACTCCTATGTAGAATTTTGAGGTCAGATACCCTAAAGTTCCTTTCTTAATAAGCCATACCAGTAATAAATATTTAAAGGTCAAATAATGTTGTATTGACACACACAGACACATATGTGCATAGTAAACAGAAACCGAAGTCATCTATTGGGAAGTCTCTATTCTAAGTCTCTATTGGAAAGGCATGGAAAATGTGCACAAAAGCTTAAAGGAATTTTTATTTAAAGCCTGTATCTTTTGTTAGATCAAGTCGAAAAAAAATAAGGAAACAAAGAATTTTGATAAGATCATTAATGTTGAATTAATACACATTTTAAACCTTGCACTTTCAAAGAACAAACTCTCATGGTGTAGTCACAGATTTTTTTTATAAATAATGTTTATCTACAAGGTCAACAACAACAACAAAAGAAGAAAACTCAATAAATTCTCCAAACGTATTTTGTTTGTGTCATAATTTCTGATCTAAATTTAATAGCAAAAGAAAAGTTTAAATCACCAAATCACAAGAATAAGATCACTTCTGAAAATCAAAAATAAAATCTTAAACAACTTTTAGTGGTGCTACTTAAGAAATAGCAAGAGCAAATCTACTCCATGACGGAACAGACCAGTTTCAAGACGAAATATATGCAGGACAAAATTTAAGAGTTTAATAGTTTTGTACACATATTATGAAATAAGGAAAAGAATGCTAGCAAATTAACTAAGTAGTTATCTCAAGCAATTAAAAAAAAAAAACCCTGACCCCTGAGGGAGACTTTCCCTTTTGAAGTGTGAGTGCATAGAACCCCAGAGCAGCCCTTTGGGCTGAAACAAGTAAAAAGCTAAGTAAAATTTCCAAAGTTTATTTTAAAATGCATCACTGTAATTAAATGAACATGAAAAATAACTTTTGAAATGTAAAATAATTTAATGAGAACCACTAGGAGGTAAGAAAATATAAAAATGACTTTTCCCTCCAAGTATCTGGTAAACTCTTGAGTCACTGGACACTCATTTTGATGACTATGAAAAATGCAGAAAACAAAATGTAAAGTCCAGAGTATATTAAAACTACATGAGCCCCTTCACATAAAGCAAAGACTCCCAGGGGGTCAGATCTATAATGTAATAATGAACAGGAAATAAATCTAATGTCTCAGAAGTAGATGTAAGAAATATTTTCTGTCTCATACTTAGCTCCATTTTCAGTGAAAAGTTCTACTTTGAGAATCTATAACCACCACTTATCCAAAATAAGCTTGTACCCACATATCCATAAGTCAGTTTTATTTTAAAAATCTAAAATGGTTAATTAAATTTACTTTTATCTCAAAATAGGTGAAACTTACAGGATACTGGAAAAACAATCCAACCCTCATCAAATCTCTGGAGAAGTACAACTTTAATCTAGGCCTCAAAAAACAACAAACAAACAAACAAAAGAACTCTATAGGTAAAGTCTCAAGCAAAATGAATATCTTAGAAGAATAAATAATTACATGACTTATAATAAAACAATGAGACATGGATGAGAATCAGAAAAACAAAAGATAAGAAAAATAAAATTTGCAAAAGTTTTAAACACCAGAATTACCACATGCAAGCTTTAAAAACATAAGATTGATTGTTTAATATGAGTAAACAACAAGAAATTTTGAATAAAATCTCATATAATTACCAACCATAAAAATTAGAATAATTAAAATGCTCATAATTGAAAAAAATGTTAGATGTAGCTAAAGAGAGAATTCATGAATTGGAAAGTCTCTTAATTTAAAAAAATGTTAGATGTAGCTAAAGAGAGAATTCATGAATTGGAAAACAGACACGAAGGAATTATATGGAATGGTAGCCAGAGAAATCAAGAGACAGAATTTTGAAAAGAGAGGCAAAGAAATAGAAAGAACTGAGTGTATATGTCTAAAATACGTAAAATATAATTTCATAAAAACATATTACAAAAAATTAGGAAATGGGGATGTGGCATTATTCAAAGAAAGAAGTGGCTCAATTTATTTTAGTATTATTAATACATTCTAATTTGGGAATTGAGGAGTCCCCATAAATCCGAAGCAGGATAATAAAGACATTTGCATATACAGACATCGTATTGAACCTGAAGTGGACCAAAGAAAAAGCAATGTCAAAAACAACTCAAAATGAAAAATAGATGACTGATAAACTACAGCAAGGAGAGTGACTTTTGATTTCTCAGAAGCAATGATGGATGCCAAAAGAGAATAGAATAATAGTAACACCTTGGTATCCTGGGAGAAGACAACTGTCAACTTAGAATTCTTTATGAAGCAAAATACAAGATCTTAAAACAACAAAGAGAATTTGTCACAAAATATCCCTCACTATCTGACACAAGCCTTTGATTGAACACCACCAGTATCTTATTTTCTTCAAAGTATGGGAAGAAATGCTTCTACTTGTTTATCCCCTTGAAGTTCTGTATGTCATTGACAAAAGAAATGTTAATGACTTATATTAACACAAAACATTTGAAAACTGGTACACTAATAAAAAGTCAGCTCGCTGTTTCACAAACCTGTGTTCGTAGAAGTATGTGTATGTGTTGATATGCAGGTAACAGAAGTTAGTCTGAAGGGCTCAGCCAACAAATGGCAAAACTTCTGCTCTGATGAGTTGTCAGGATCCACAGTTTATTTTACATAGATGAAGAGTAAATTTTTGGTATGCAGAATTCCAGATATTGTGGGAATGTTTCTTACTGCGGTATAAACTGGCCTACACTGACATATATTGTGGAGATTCCTAAAACTTAAACTTCAAGCAAAAGGAGGTCACATGAAAATATGATAGACAGGAAAAGTTACTAGGCAAACATATTAGTAATTAAATGCATAAATCTTAATTCATATTCATTATATAATTTAAAATGCCCAATCCATATGGTGAAACAGGCAAGAACTGAAGTGTGAGATAGAACTCACTGAAGACAGAATGAGAGCAATAGTGTTAAAATATAGTAAAGCCCTTGTATCACTAAGAATAATGATAAGCACAGTGAATAGTGCAAGTCAAAGATTAATCAAATATAATCTAACATACAATAGAAAAGGATGAAACTAAAAGCTATTTTTAGGACTAATAGATAAATTTGTAATGAGATTAGACAAACTTTAATGAGATTAGTCTAACATTTATCTACGGCTTCTTGCAAAGGAAGAAAATTAAGAATGAAAAAGAGAGAGAATTCTGGATGCTGCAGAAATCAAGCAGATATAAAGAAGCTATCCTTAATAACTTTATAGCAATAAATTGTTATATTGAAATGAAATAGGAAAATTCCTTGAAATATATTTTATTAAACAACCTCAAGAAGAAATAAAACATCATAGTGACCTTATAAAATTAAAGATGTGGGAACATTAATTAAAATATCTTCCCAAAAATACAACATGAACGTTCAGAAGTCCTTATAGAAGATTTCTACTGAATGTTAATGGAATGGATTGTTAAAATTTTATACAAATTCTGCCAGTGGATTTAAAAAATAATAAAAAACACTTTCAAATTATTTCATTAAGTACTAATAATTTAATAACTAAAATAATATAAAGAGATTAAAAGGAAAGAAATTATATAGAACAAATTATTTCACAAATACATGTAAAAATTATAAATAAGATATAAGCATACTGATTTTAGGAGTCCAATGTTGAGTTACATTACAGATTAAAGGAGAAAAAAACATAAGGCTATAAGATTTAAGACAAAAACTTAATAACGTCATATATATTTAACATATACTTATTTAACAGAAAAAAAGTCAGTAAACTAGAAGAGGACCTAACCTGATAAGCAGCATATATGAAACATAGTAGAGTAAAGTAAACATCTTACTTAATATTGAAAGCTTACTCATTTCCCTTTGAGATCAGGAAAAAGACTTGAACTTCACCATCCATGCTCAACATTTCAGAGGAGGTTCTTATCATCTCAGTAAAAAAGGACAAGGAAATGAAAGGAAAAAGAAAATAAACTTAAAAAGAAAATAAACCTTATTAAATTGCCCTTATTTGTGGGTGATATCATGTTCTATATTGTAAAACCAAAAGCTCCCATGTGAAAGTAAATATAATTAATAAGAATTTAGCAGGAATGCTGAATAAACTGATAACAATCCAAAATTATCATTTGCTCACTTGATTTTCAGCTGCAAACATATACTATGCAATTAAATCTTAGAAAAAAGAATATGCACAAGTTTTATGGAAAAAATTATAAAGCTTACTGAAAAGAATTTAAGAGGTTTTTTAAGTGAAAAGTACGCTTTATTTCTGAATCTGAAAACTTATATTAAATGTACTTAAAATGTCAATTGTCCCCCAAAATGATGTATAAATTCAATACTATTCTGATCAACATCTCCACAGTCATTTTTCCTAAACTTGAAAAACTGATTCTAAAGTTAACATGGAGGAGTAAGAATCCCATAAGACACAGCCCAGTCCTGAACATGAACGGATAGAACATCACTGTGATCAGACAGGGCGGTGTTAGAGGCAAAGACAAGGAACAGAGCAGACAGACCAGAAACAGAGCAGGAGGTGAAGCTACAGCTAAAATCTAAAGCAAGGACTGTTGTCCAGGCTCCTCAACATCAATCCTAGAATAATTTTGTTGTTGTTGTTCAACCTCGTTAGGGCCGATTTTTTATATAATTTTTAATTAAAATCATGACTGTATACATTCATGGGGTACAATTTGAGGATTTGATATAGAGTATGGAATGCTTAAATCAAACTGATTACCTCGCTTATTTATTTTTTAAGTAACCTCACTTATTTTTTATGGTAAGACATGTAAAATTTACTCATAGTTATTTTGAAATATACCCTGGCATTGTGCACATTAGGGAAGATCCCACCAAATGCCCTCCCCCCTCCCACCAACCACCCTCCCCCCTCCCACCAACCACCCTCCCCTCTCCTTCCTCCTCTTCCCTCCCCCCCTGCTGGATTATTTTTGCTGTTGTTGTTGTTGTTTTTATTAAATCATAACTGTGCACATTGATGCATTTATGGAGCTCAGTGTACTGACTTGATATACAATGTGAAATGCTTACATCGAACTGATTAACACATCTATCACAATTATACTCTTTTCTTAATAGTTTTGGAATGTACCATTGCATTATGCACATTAGGTGAGGTCCCCCCAAATACCTCTCCCGCCCCCCTCTGCTCCTCTCTCTCCTCTTCCCTTATACTTTCTGGGCTCTAGTTATGTATTACCATTCATATGAATGTGTGCACGATTATATATTGATTTCATAGTAGCATTGAGTACATTGGACCCTGCTGGATTATATTTCTGTTTTATTATTTGTATGAGTGTGTAATGTTTATGTATTGGTTTCATAATAGTATTAAGTACACTGGATACTCTTTTTTCATTCTTGAGATACTTTACCAAGAAGAATGTGTTTCAACTCCACCTAGAATAAAATGCAAACCCGATTCTGTCTGTCCCTGTTTAAACATCCCCAGTGCCTTCTCTTTCCTTCAACAGTGATTCAGTCCCTTGACGTGGCACACTGGTCCCTTCAATTCCTCCTCCTTATTCTTCTTAATATGTGGTCCCGCCTTACAGTTACTCTCAATTTCCCGAATTTGCCATGTGTCTCTTTTTCTTTTTTATACTTCAAAACACCATCTTGAAGACTTTTATACCTTCCTATTGATGGACTCAAAACTGTGCCTGGAAGCCAATAAATAACTATTGGATAAAGGCAAAAGTGGCATATTCCTGACAGCCTGTTTACAGTGGAAGGAACTCTCCACTCATGGGATTTTGTACGCACATACGATGATGCACACAAAATATGCAGATACACGGATGTGGCCAGTAACCTAGAGCTCCTCTGTGTGGGCATGATGAGTTAGTGAGAGGATATTATTAAAAGTGTTGATGCTCAATCATTCCAAATTTGTCCACATTTAAGCAATTTTGAATAAACGCTTTTTTACTTCCTGCTTTATGCCAATTTCATTACAGAATAAATCATTCTCTTACCATGCCATGTAATTGATGGATGAAATAGATGCTAAGCTCCAGTGTAATACTGTAAAGAGAAAAGCTTTTAATATAAATATTCATTTTGCATATACCGTTCTTGCTCAGTGTCCCAAATACATATATGAAAAGTATATGGTTGAACATCGGCTGTATCCCTTGATGAGTACTTCCAACCAGACAGAAACTGTCAGTTCCCTACCTTTCCTTGTAGTATAAATATAATAATGCAGACATTTTTCTTCACTTGTTTACATACATTGTTTTGGAGGTACATACTTCCATCACTGTGCTTCTCAAACCCATCCTCATGCATCTGTGCGGGCTCTGAAGATAATGTGATGGAATCTGAGGCTCAGTCCATACCAGGACATAAGTTTTAAAGCAAATTTTCACATTGACTTAAAAGAGATAAGGCACAATTCAAGTTTCTGTTACCAGTAAATCTTATTAGCATTTTCCATTATACTTTATAAAGCAAATGTTGATTTATGCTTGGTAATTTTGATTCTTCTTTCACAACTGGGGTCTCAGATTAGTAAGAATTTAATGTCCTAGGAAGCTAGACAGCCAGCTATACCTGCATTCCTCCAGCCTCACTGACGCTTCCATTTGTAAATCAGATTTAAAAACATTACTGAGCACCAGAATCAGCGTGGCCTTGCTAAGAGAGTGAAGAATGGAGCACATGTGCCATGAAACAGGCTTTTATTTTAATGTATGTTAAATTGTCACATCCCAAATTAATGAATAGAAAATGTGAAAAAAAAAAAAGAGAAAATGTGAACCTCCAAATGGGCTCATGTGGAAATATTTCTATTTGTGGTTGTCTTTTTAAATACCAGTAAAGGTTTGCTCTTCTGAGGCTGGAATCTAAATATGATAACTTCACACCAGAACCCAATGTTCACTCAATGAATATTGTGGAGATCAAATAAAAGCAGCCAAGCAACTAAAATTAAAGTTCAATATCATTAATTTAATTATAGTACATAATCATTTGACAGTGCTAGGAATTGGATTTAAAGGATGATATTATAATTGATTGTTAATCATTAAGAAGCATGCAGTAAAGATAATGCTGTCTGGGTGGTTGCAAGTCATGATTTTATCCTGTCCAGGGACCAGAATGAGGGAACAAATGGCGCCTGTCTTCATCAGTAATCATAGAAGATGGAAAGGGAGCAGCAGGGCAGCGTAACGACCACTGTCCTAGAGGCTGACAGTGCCCCCGCCTGTAGCTGAGCAGGCTGCTTAGACCACATATTATCTCATTTAACCCTCACAGTGCCCCTCAGGGAGGATTCAATTACACTCATCTTACAGATGCAGCAGACCAAGTCAGCCCCACAGAACCATCACTGCGCCATGGGGATATCTCTTATTGGAAGGCCCAGGCTTTAAACTGCTACTGACATTCCCTGCAGTGAAAAATCCACAAAATAAGCTGTCCTTAATCTTAACATGCTTGCTGTTCACCAGTCATGACATTCGTCATTTACATTCTAACAGCTGGTGGCTCACAATGTCCCCCTTCCTTCAGAATTCTCTTCTCGCTTTCTTCCTTTGGTGAGTTAGAAGGGGGGGCTTATAAAGCAAGGTTACTTTACATTTTGATCTATTTTATCAGCTATACTTGACCAGAAAAGAATAATAAGAGCGGTCCTGTGATACACCCTATGGGTTACATTGTGAAACGAAAAGTGATTAGCAAGGCAGCAGAGACCTCTGGCTGTGGAAATTTTGAGGCAACAGGGCACCCCGCAATGACGGAAGGATGTTCTGGCAGAGAGGAGACATCCCCTGCGTGGGGGGTCACTGGTCATTCATTGTTGTCACTGCGTGTTCCTTGTTGTACAGCAATTGCTGCCTGGTGCTGCTATTCTATTTGCACTGTTTGTGTGCAGCTTGGGGCTTAGAGAAAATATGATATGGGGACACAAGATAAATTTTTTTCTTACCAGATGCTAATAGTATTTGATTGAGAGATAAACTTTGGAAGACATTGACTTCCCTTATTTTCATAATTAAACCACAAAACCTTTGAGGCATAATGGAAGAAAATTTTTCTTAACAGTAACTTTCAGAATAATGACGGCTCCTCATTTACAATGTGTGTTCACACACACACTTGAAAACATTTCCTTAGTGGGTTGTAACACGTTTCCCAAATAAGAAAATATAATTCAGACCTTATGAAACATTTTTATACACATATAGAAAAGAATTATAGACGAACCTCAGTAAGTTGACCACCCAAGGTGCTGTAAAAAACTGGGCGTCCTACGGAGGATCTCAGCATAAGGAACCTCCACTAAGTATGAGAGGGACCTGACCAGTCTCTGAAAATTAGGTCAATTTAAACAGGTGCGGGCAGTGTCAGGAGATGGCCAACCATGGAGGCTCTACTGTACCTTAACTCTCACAGCCTTATGTTGTAAGTAAATAATCTTTTTTTCTATTTCAGATATAATTGAATTCTCTAAAAACATGGTAACATGCTGAAAGTCAAACAGGTCTATAATATCTGTATTAAAACTGCAAATACATGTTTTTTAACCAGAATCTTTATTCCTTGTTCTACACACTGTATGAATGTTTAATTTGCAACTGGTCCACAGAACCTAATTTATTGCATCTGAGCAACATTCCAGGTAGTAAATGTTAATTCATCATTATTCCTTTTGAAACTGCAATCCAAGTTTTAACTCATAATCCTAGATGCCAATAACTGATTTTTCCTTGTAAAAAATAGAAAGAAACATTTTGGTGATTGTAAATTGAGCTGCAATAAACAGTCGAGTGCAAGTGTCCTTAATATTCTGTGCAGGGATGGAGCTGGCAGTAAGAGCCCAGGTACTTAGAATGGTTCGGGGTCATGAAAGCCACGAGTCCATCTCCCCACTCTGAGGCAGGACCATGGTTGTCCCCCTGTCAGGGCACGGGGTGGGTCACGTGCAGGAGTCAGAATCGTGTTTCATCTGGTCTGGCTCCTCCCACCCCAGGAGGCTGTTTCCTGGCACTCTTGGAAGAGGATAGACAACCTGCCCAGCCTCCAGTCGCCGGTCCTGCCTCTTCTCAAGGGGTGATGCTCACTCACTGTTCCCCACTCTCCTGCAGGACAAGTGATTTAACCTGGAGTCACTCGAGTGACCTCTGGGAAGCTGCACAGTCCCACCAGGGCCTGTCACAGTGGGACACTTCCAAGTGGAGACAGAGCCTGGACCACCGGACAGGATGGAGATAGGAAAAGGAAAGAGAGTGACCCAGAGGGAGAGGGATACACTGGGACACGGCTCTCCAGCTCGAGCGCATGGAAATCCAGCACGCCCTGGTAAAGACACAGCCCTGGGGCCCTGCCCGGCATTCCTCACTCAGGAGGGCTGTGTGGGGCATGAGAATCTGCATTCCCAGGGAAAGTGGAGGGTGCTGACAGGGCAGGTGCAGGGCCCCCTGGGATAAGGGGAGGGTGCTCCTCTTGGGTACACGGGACACCAGGAAGACCAGGATGAAAGCATCCTTTGCTGCTCCCTCACACATCAAGCTGGAAGCAGAGGCCGCCGGTCACCACTATCTCAGCCCACGCAGATGTGGCTCTCCAGGGAGGGGCCCCAGGGGTCCCAGGGGCCATCAGGTTCCAGCTGTGAAACCACAACCCCAAAGCCAGCCAGGTTTCCCACGTGGACCTGGAGTCTCTATGGTGAGGACACTTAATACACTAAAACCAATTTCAGTGTCGCCAGTTTCTCCAGTGACCCCAGTCCACACTGCAGGGAGGGACAGCTGTGCTCTGTGATGGGGACACAGCACAGCCCTCACAGCTGACTGCAGCTTCCCCGACGGGCCACGGCATTTGAATGGAGAGCTCATCCCCTCAGAGTCCAGTGACCCTGACTTCCCCCCAGGAGTATGCCAGGTCATCTACTCAAGGTCAGTCCCTGGCACTGGGCAGCTGTGCAGCTCCTGTCTCAGGTGCCACAGCCCCAAGCCACCTGGCACAGGCAGCCCTCCCTGATGACAAGGTGATCCCAACCCTCACTGCTCTCTAGGCTCTCCTGGATGGTACACGACTCAGAAGGTCCGTGGCACAGTCCGACAGTTTGTCTAGTGTGCAGGCCAGGTTGGGTGAGTGCCAGAGGCATGTGACTAACATCACCAGGTGACCCGGAGACAGGTATAGGAGGTGCAAGGATTCAGCAGAGCTCGACTCCCCAAGCCTGGGAGCATTTCGTGCCCATACAAAGGGGCTCCATGGAGGAATGGAGGCCTGAGGTGAGAGCAAACCAGCGTGTTCTCGCCTTCCCAGGAGGCCTGGGCAGCCTGCAGCTGGTCAGGCTAGTTACTCAGCAGACAGAAGAAAATGGTCAGAATCGAGTCTGACCCTCCCCCACCCTAAGAGCCAGTGCAGACTTTCCAGCCAGGCCAGGACTCCCAGCCTGCGCCTCTGGAGCTGCTGAGCTCTCCATGCTGGACATTTCCGGGAGGGCCCACCTGCCCTCCATTGCCCCAGGGCCAGCCCTGCACCCTCCCCTCCAGTCCCTACCTCAGTCCTCCAGCCTCCACCTGCCACCCCACTTTGCTCCTGCTGCTGGACACCGCTCCCCAGACACACCCAGGTGGGCCACCACCCTGCTCCGGACCTCGGAGAGAGGGAGGCCTCTGCCTGGGCCTGCCCTCGTTATTTTACTGCTTATGAACATTGGTTCTCTAGAACCCTCCACTGAAGCCGCACAGATGGAGTCAGGGCTCCTCTCAGCCTCACGTGAAGTCTTCCTCCTGCCTGCCCCACCGAACCTTCCCTCTGTGCACACCCAAACCTCCATCTGGGGAGCGCTCTGGGGAATCTGGCCTTCAGCACTTTCCAACTCCCAAGCGCAAAACCACGTCCATCTTCTCTCGTGCCATGAAGCGGTGGCTGCTCCCTGCTCAGACTTCATGTAACACTCAGAGAGAGATGCAGACATTATGTGCAGATCTGTGCCATCCTCATTGCTAATTGAGTGTGGGTTTTTCCAAACCAACCGCCCACCCCCTGATGCACACACACACTGTCCCCGCCTCTCCGGCCCAGACCTGGCATCTCTCCTCAGGGAAGTACTCCAACCAAGTCTGAGTCACTGACTCAAATCGTGCTGCAGGGCTCATCTGTAAATACAGAAGCACACACTGAGCGTGTAGTGTTACTATGTGTGTGTATATGTTGATGGTAGGCAAAATAATGTCCCCCCCAAATACGTCCATGTCCTAACACGCGGAACCAATGAATATGTTACTTTACAAGACAAAGGGACGTAGCAGAGGTGATAAAGGTGGAGATGGGCAAGTTATCCTGGGTTATCCAGGTTAGCCCTGTCTACTCACACGAGCCATCCAAAGTGGCAGCCAATTCCCACCTGTGGTCACAGAGAGACGTAGCAATGGAAGGGCAGAGATACAGGAGGGGCCAGGACAAGCCCAGGGGCCAGTAGAATTAACTTGGAAAGTGCAAGAAAACAAAGTCTCCAGAAAGGGACACAGCGCTGACACCTAAACGTCAGGCCAGAGAGACCTGCCTCACACCACTGGCCACCAGAGCAGCAAGATCACCTTCTAGTGTAAGCCACTGTGTTTGCAGTAAGTTGCTACAGTAGCAGCAGAACTAATACAGTATTCTGACCGCATGTGCCTGGAGGACAAGGTGCCTAATTCATCTTTGTGTCCCTTCTAGAACCCAGAGTGGACATCACATACATATCTGTGCAATTCCACTAATTTATCAATAACTTTTAAATGGCCCAGAATGCACATTGATCAGGGCCCACGTCCATTTCCAGACCCAGGAAAATGGGAACGGTGCCTGAACTTCTGCTGTTGCCAGCAGAACCCTGGAACCGTGTCTCATTCCAGGGTCTTGAGCCGCCACCGACCCCACCTATGGACAGAGAAACAGCTGCAATGGCCGGGTCATAGTGCCCGGCCTCGAAGGCCCTGAGGGGGGGCCTCTCTCCTTGCTGAGACAGGGGCCTGGCTAAGCCCGGGCAGGTGGCTGAAGGGATGGAGAAGGCCCACACAGGTGCTGGGTGCTGGGATGCAAGACAAGTGACCACACGAAGGGAGAAGAGGGTATTCCTAGGGAGGAAATACCCTGTGGGAAACCCTGGCTGTGGCCAGTAGCCAGGATACCTGTTCACTGCTGAGCCTGGCAAGCCAGGTCACAGCCCCAGCATCTGATGCCCCCGCCCCAACTGGCTAGGTCAGCTGTGTGACGACAGCGTAGCTCTACTGAGCCCAGCAGCTGACTGAAGTCAACTCTAATCAGGGTAAAGGATCATTGAAATAATAAACACAGAGCACAAGTCTGGTGCAGAGGAAGCCAAGGTGGTAAGATAAAGTGGGTAGGAGTTTCCCTTAAAGAATTACTGCAACGTTGGCCGATCTCGACAAGCTTCATCTGATGAACAGACGTTGGTTTTGTGTCTGGCAGCGTGGACACGAAGGGAAGCGCCACATGTCCAGTCTGGGAGAAGGAAGAACGAGGAAGGCTTCTGGGGAGTACAGTCAGAAAGGTGCTTCCCGCATATTCTGCAATTCACCTGCACAGCAGCAGATGAAGAATCTGGCACAACTCCATGTACGGAAGAAGCTGCAGAGTGTTAGGAGATTGAGTACTTACCCTGGGTCAGAGGGTGGGTAATATGCGCTGGGCCATTCCATGGGGAGGTTGGGGCTGTCCATCTCCCTTCACCATGGCAGCTGGGTTGCAGGTGCGAGAGGCAGGAGGGTGTGGTGGCCGGGAGGTGGGCTCTGGAAGCACACTGCCTGGCTCCCGACCGTTTCTCCTCTCTCTGCCTCAGTTTCCTCATCTGTAAAGTGCAGGTGACACCTGTTAGCCCAGTGGGTTGCAGAGAGTCACTGAATGGAGCCCTGAGTGGACAACCCAGCTCACAGTACATGCTCAATAATGTTAGCTTTTTTTTTTTTTGAGACAGAGAGCTGAGTGTCATAGTTCACAGCAATCTCAAACTCCTTGATTCAAGCAATCCTCTTGCCTCAGCTTCCTACGTAGCTGGGACTTTACAGGCATCTGACACCACGCCCAGCTACTTTTTCTATTTTTAGTAGAGTCGGGGTCTCACTCTTGCTCAGCTGAGTGAGAACTCCTAAGATCAAGGAATCCTCCCACCTCTGCCCCCTAAAGGGCTCACTTTTATTTCATTCTAGGGCAACGCCTGTGGCTCAAAGGAGTAGGGCACTGGCCCCATATGCTGGAGGTGGTGGGTTCAAACCCAGCCCTGGCCAAAAAATTTAAAAAAAAAAGATCTGTTTTTTGAAATTATCTTTTACTTTTATTTATAAATATTAGTTGTCTATTTTTTTGAGACTTTGAAAAAAAATAAGAAGTTAACTGATGACTCCATACTGAGCCTCAGAGTTAAAGCATTCTATAATAGACATACTCTTATTTGACAATGTAAATGTCACTTTTTTTGCATTGTTATTATTAACATTGCTTAATATTTTGATGCAGTAATCGTCTGATTTCTTTTCTGAATGTATTTATCTCCGTTCATTCTTTTCGAGGTTTTGTTTCTAGTCCTTATCTTAAACACTGTTATTGTTATTAAATTTTAAGCCTTTTGAATTCTGTGAAGGCAGAAGGTGGAAACCTAATAAAACACGTGTATATGTAAAAATAAAAAATAAAGTCTTTCAGCTCGGTACCTGTGGCTCAGTGGGCTAAGGCGCCAGCCACGTACACCTGAGCTCGCGGGTTCAAATCCAGCCCAGGCCCACCAAACAACAATGACGGCTGCAACCAAAAAAATGGCCAGGCGTTGTGGCAGGCGCCTGTAATCCCAGCTACTTGGGAGGCGGAGGCAAGAGACTCACTTGAGCCCAGGAATTGGAGGTTGTTGTGAGCTGTGATGCCACAGCACTCTATCCAGGGTGACAGCTTGAGCCTCTATCTAACAATAAAATAAAATAAAATAAAATAAAAAATAAAGTCTTTCATTCTTGGATTTGTCACTGAGCAGCTTTGTGACCTCAAGAGACTTACTTTCTTTGCACCAATATAAATGAAGGCAACCGTCCTTCAAGAAGCCAGTTGTGTGGTCTGTGAATTTCTAACTTCTCAGGAGAATTCCCAAAGGAAGAGAAAATTTCTGTACCCCTCACAGGTGGCCAAAGTGGTCCTAGTTTCTGGAGGTCAGTCTTCTGTTACTCAGTCATGCTAAGGGCCAATCCTGTAAAAATACTCTGCGTCACACGGAGCCTTCTTATCAGGGTACTGTCTTTGACTCAGAGTATGGAGTCATTTTCTGAAGGCCCTAAGCCTGCCCAAGAAACATTCTGAGGCTTCTTAGAAGCCAGGGTTAAGAGGCCAGGGTGCCTGGCCTGGTTGGGGTGATCCCGGCATCGCTGTCCCAGCTTTCCATGATAGAAACCGGTGGCACATGGGTGTGATTCAGGGCCGCATGTGTGTGTGAGCAGCGTGCATGCACTGGGCCATAAATTTTCCCTTATTAAACACGAGCCCTCAAGAAATGAGAACCAGTCTGGAAACACCAGCGTTCAGGACCACCCACTTGGTTGCTGGCTGAGACAAGCACCCAAACAGCAGCTCCCACTGCCAAGGAAACCGCAGCGATAGTCCTCCAGCAGGTAACAGGCCCGCAAGGCAGCGTGCTCACACCTGCTTGCTCACCGTGTTCCCCAGCAACCCTGCACATCTCTGTATGTGTGTGTCAGCCCATTTCCCAGCTGAGGAGAATGAGGCAGTGGAAAGGGTGTCCTGCTTGAGCCACCCAGTGAGCGAGGGGCAGAGCTGTGACAACACAGTTCTCCCGCCCCGAGGGAAGCACTGCTGCTGGCTGTCTCTCCAAGCTTTCCACCAGAGTCCTCTGTGCTGAAGCCCCAGCCCCTCCACTGGCCCCTATTGTTTATCTCCCAAGCACAGACTGCTCCAAAAGGAACAGAGCCACCAGGACAAACCAAGATTCATATCCAGCGACCAGGGCCGCCGCCAGCTCCACCTTCAATTCCTTGCCCACAGAGGCGGTGCTCATAGCGGCCAGCCCAGGCAGGAGGCCGCTGGGAGGGTGGCAGCAGGGAGGCTGAGGCCAGGCCTTGCCATGTGCCTCCTTCTGCACTTTCAGACATGGGTCCCTGGGCAGAAGTCTCCCCAGCTGTGTTCCTTTCCTAAGGCTGCCATGCAAGTTGCCACAAACTAGGTGGCAATTCCAATGTGATAAGATGACAGAAATGTATTCTCCTGCCAGGCACGGTGGCTCACACCTGTAATCCCAGCACTCTGGGAGGCTGAGGTGGGTGGACTGCTTGAGCTCAGGAATTTGAGACCAGCCTGAACAGGAGCGAGACTCTGAATCAGTAGAATTTTCCACTGGTGATACAGAGAGGGATGAGGGCAGAAAACGTAGCAACCCTGTGACCTCTGGTGGGGGGCCACAGGAAGAGCCTCTCCTGGTCTGTGCACGCCATTCGCCCTTCCTTATCACGACTTATCAGCCTGCACCAAGTGGCTGCTGAGACGCACTCCATGCGTCAGAAAGGCAAGTGGGCGAGAGCAGTCACAGCCCTCTGCACACCGCGCTCCCCGGGAAGGAAACCCCAAAGAACAGCATGGACTGCGCATTCCCTCGGAAGACACGCTGCTCCCCGGGGCTGAAGAGATTCAAGATTTAGATCTGAAGAGCCGGGTCAAGTGCGACAGGCGCTCCTGCTTCTGCACTGGGTTTAGTCAAAGAGCAGGTCTCCCTCACCCTCCTCCCTCCCTGAACTGTGAAAAGACATCACCGCTCCTGTGCTTTGCATGTCCTGCCTCCTGCCAGCCCTCTAGGTTCCAGAGAATCCTTCTGCCCTTCAGCAAGATGACACCTGATGGAACAAAAAGAATACCGGGTCAATTCCAGCAGTGTGCAGCTGTCCCCAGGGGAACGCTCCACCCACTTTGCACTTGGAACACTTCTTTCTTTAACCTCAACTAAATTTAGGAGGTAGCCGGCACAACAGAATAACAGGAAAGCTCACCCAGAGCCAGGGGACCTCCCACCCCATCCCACCCAACTTCCAGCTTCCGCCTTCCTCAGCCAAGAATCCTGATGGCCTGACCCAGCCCATAAAAGGTTCTGTATTTCCCAGCAGCGGATGGCAAAGATTCAGAGCCTCCGGCTGGGGCACATCTCACACAGCGCAGCGCACCGCACTGCACGTGGGGAACAGGGCCAGGGGGACCATACAACCAGACTCTCATCACAAAGAACCCTTGAGGGCCGGGCGTGGTGGCTCAGCCAGTAATCCCAGCACTATAGGAGGCCATCGTGGGTGGATTGCCTGAGTTTAGGAGTTCGAGACTAGTTTGAGCAAGAGTGCGACCCATTCTCTAAAAAAATAGCCGGACATTGTGGCAGGTCGTGTAGTCCCAGCTACTTGGGAGGCTGAGGTAATAGGATCACTTGAGCCCAAGAGTTTGAGGTTGCTTTGAGCTATGACACCACGGCATTCTACCCAGGGAGACAAACTGAGACTCTGTCTCAAAAAAAAAAGAAAGAGCCCTTGAGAGTATATGAAGAATTTGAAATGTTTCTGCTTTAGAATGTTTCTTAGGTTATATACCTTGAGTCACAAATTTTCAAGAAAAATGTTTCAATTTTATATTTTCACTTTACTGATAATATAAATACCAAAAACAAAAAAATTCACTTTCATGAATCCATGACTGAAACTGTCACAGAATGAGACTAACTGGATGTTTTACAAATGAGAAAGAATTCATCCTTTTTCCCCCTTTACATGGGATCTAAGCATTACTCAAGTCTGGAGGGGTAGGAAAAAGAACAGGGTGAGAATATAATCTATAACCGTGCAGTTCTCCAGGTGTGTTCCCCAGACAAGGACCATCAGTAGCAGCCGGGAATTTGGGAGAAATGCAAACTCTTGGCCTCACCCAGATCATCTGATTCAGAAACTCTGAAATCTGTATTTAATAAGGCCTTCAGGGAGCTCGGAGACAATTCCAGCCACTGTTGCCATGTAATGAATATTCAAACTGGTGCTGGAGCCTGGAATTCTGCATCTCTTACCATGGATTATGAATCGAACCTGGTGGTGTTTCTGAGCATATGTCACCTGCCACCTGTTTCACCTTGGAATGGGTCCTTGTGACCAATCACGATGTCTCAGGTCCCTAGAGAGGCTTTGACCTAGCTCTGGTGTCGCCGCTTGTGGTAGTAACTAGTATTCAGGAGCTCGCCTCGCTCACTAAGGGCTTCCTAGACACGAAGGCACTGTGCAAATTCATTTAACCTCTGAACAACCTCTGAGATTTACAATCACACACCCAGAAAACCCTACTCTCACTCTCACTTCACAGATGAGAAAAAGGAGGCCCACAGAGGTCAAGCAACTTGCCCAAGGTCACGCAGATGGAGGCAGAGGTCAAGCTGGAGTTGGCATTGCCTGGACCCCACGCCTAGAAGACATTGACTCTGCAGGAGAGAAGCGCCATCTGGGCTGCTTCCTAGACTAGATCAGAGACCTAAATCTCAAGTCCAATCCCCTCATTTCACGAATGAAGAACCCACAACATTGCGTCTGCTGTGCTGTGCTTCTCGCTTAGAAAGTCTCAGGTCCTGGGGCCACAGACAGGGACAGGGCTTCCCTCCTGGGTCCACAAGTGCTTTGTCTTACTTCAAAAGCTTTCTTAGTCCCCAAAATGTAGGAATTAGAGGCCTGACCAGGCGTAAACCAAAGGTTTTGAATTCTAATTCAAATAATTATCTAACAGTACGATCAAAATATTTCTGATTGTATATGAAGCACATTCTGCCCTATGATTGCACCAATGTGCACAATTATGATTTAATAAAATTATTTAAAATAATAATAATAATAATTATCTTCTTTGAAAAAGCGTATTTGGGGCTCGGCACCTATGACTCAACAGACTAAGGCGCCAGCCACGTATACCTGAGCTGGCGGGTTCGAACCCAGCCTGGCCCGCCAAACAACGACAGTTACAACCAAAAAAATGGCCGGGCATTGTGGCGGGCGCCTGTAGTCCCAGCTACTTGGGAGGCAGAGGCAAGAGACACGCTTGAGCCCAGGAATTGGAGGTTCCTGTGAGCTGTGATGCCACGGCACTCTATCCAGGGTGACAGCTTGAGGCTCTGTCTCAAAAAAAAAAAAAAAAAGAAAAAGTGTATTTGGGGTGGCACCTGTGGCTCAGTGAGTAGGGCGCTGGCCCCATATACCAAGGGTGACGACTTCAAACCCAACCCCAGCCAAACTACAACCAAAAAACAGCCAGGTGTTGTGGTGGGCTCCTGTGGTCTCAGCTATTCAGGAGACTAAAGCAAGAGAATCACCTAAGCCCAAGAGCTGAAGGTTGCTGTGAGCTAAGATGCCATGGCACTCTACTGAGGGCAATAAAGTGAGACTCCGTCTCTTAAAAAAAAAAAAAGAAAGAAAGAGCTATTTTACCAGGAATAGCTCGAGCTCTAGTGAGCCAGCCTTTTCTAGGGAAGTCATGACTCTCTGGCCCTCACATTAAAGAGAATTCCTGCTCTAAGTTGTGCAAGGCGTGTCTGTTTCCTGTCAACCCCCCTCAATCCCTACATGGAGCTGGTCTCTTTTTTCGTCTTGGCCACCCTTTTGCTTTTGTTTTCAGGTTCCCTGTGCCCCGACCCACTCCTATCTCCGCACACTTTCTGCTTTTCCTGAAGTGAGAGTTTCTACTTTCTTCTTTCCTAACACAATTGGTGCCCATTCCTTTCCCTATGTCCAGAACTAGTTTTTAAGCTGTAACCGTTTTCATGGCTTTGCCTATTTGTTCTTTCTTTCTTTTTTTTAATTAAAACATAGCTGTGTACATTAATGCAATAATGGGGTACAATGTGCTGGTTTTATATACAATTTGAAATATTTTCATCAAACTGGTTAACATAGCCTTCGTGGCATTTTCTTAGTTATTGTGTTAAGAGACTTATAGTCTGCATTTAGTAAATTTCGCGTGTACCCTTGTAGGATGCACCATAGGTGTGGTCCCACCAATCATCCTCCCTCCACCCATCCTCCCCTCCCCTTCCTCTCGCCTTTCCCCATATTCTTGTGCTATAATTGGGTGTGAAAGCTATAAATTGGTTTCATAGTAGGGCTGAGTACATTGCATTCTTTTTCTTCCATTCTTGAGATACTTTGCTAAGAAGAATATGTTCCAGCTCCATCCATATAAACATGAAGGAGGTAAAGCCTCCATCTTTCTTTAAGGCTGCATAATATTCCATGGTGTACATACACAACAATTTATTAATCCATTCATGGGTCCATGGGACCTTGGGCTTCTTTCATGACTTAACAATTATGAATTGGGCTGCAATAAACTTTCTGGTACAGATATCTTAGTTATAATATGACTTTTGGTCTTCTGGATAACTTAGTAGAGAAATTATAGGATCGAATGGCAGATCTATTTTTAGATTTCTAAGTGTTCTCTAAACATCCTTCCAAAAGGAATATGTTTGTTTGCATTCCCACCAGCAGTGTAGAAGTGTTCCCTTTTCTCCACATCCACGCCAGCATCTCCG
>CAUYON010173098.1:0-20041 GCA_963573935.1 Arctocebus calabarensis
CTTACTCTCTTTCCCTCACCCTGTGTCCCCCTCACCCTCTGTCCCCTCCCCCTCTGTCCCCCTCATCCTCTGTCCCCCTCACCGGTGTCCCCCTCACCCTCTGTCCCCCTCACCCTCTGTCCCCCTCGCCCTGTGCTTTGCTGGACCTTCTCCAGGGACAGCCTGTGGGTGTTGAAATTCCCTGCCCTGGGAAATGCAGGGTGGCTTCCAGCCAGAGGTAACTCGAGTGACACTGCAGCACTCAGATCCTTTGCTTCAGAGGTGCCCTTTATGCCCCGTCACCCTCTGCTCAGCCCCTGTTCAGGATTTCACTGGAAAGGACTCTCTTGCTTGGCTAATTTATTTCTCTCCCTGTCCCGCTTCTACCCTTACGTGTGTGTGTGTTTGAGAATTTTCTTAAACAATCCTTCATTAGGGTTTTATTCTGGAAGAGCTAGATCCAAGGATTGATTGATTAAGGCAGCATGTGTAACAGAAAGAGCAGGTGTTAGCGTCGTAAGACCTGCCCTCAGACCCTTCCTCTAATCCCTACCAGCGGGTGACCTTGGAGCTTTGCCGGTCTGCCACCTGCATACAGTGTGAAAGGTCATACTGGCTTCCCAGATGGCTGTGGAGCTGCCTAAGATAATTGGCATCAAGTGGTCGGCAACCCCTTGCTCTATCACCAGGTACACTCCCTAAGCACCCCGAGCCCCTCTTCGTCCGTGTAAAGGCTGCATCCATGGACCTCAGATAAACTCCCCGTGTGTCTCAGTCAATAGATGATATTAGCAAATGCTTAGCCAAGTGTTCCGGCTGCATTTACTCCCACGTTCACTGCCATAAAAAGTAAACAGCAGAATAAATTGCCCATCTGCTGCCATCCATCACAGACACAATCTTCGCCCATATAACACGATGCGAACCCAGCGATGACTGACCCATAGCTGGGAGATGGTTGTTCATTAAAGTTTTATCACATCGCTGGTTAGTTCTTCAGGGTCAATTCCTAAAATAACAATTACTAGGTCAAGGGTAAAAATACATTCACGTTTTTTAGACGTACTTACAAAATCGCCCTTCATAAAGGGTTTCCATTATTATCACCACATCCTAGTATGTGTACGTTCATTACCTTGTATTCTGACGATTACGATAAAACGATTCCTTTTATCCTTAAAAAAAAAGTCTGCTAGCTTAATAGGTAAAAATAATACTTCATTATTCTACCATGTTTTATGTAATTTTACCAACAATATAAGTGTAGTTTATACATTCTTGGTCCATCTGACAGAGGAGGAAAATGAAGGCTGGAAAGAGTGGGTTGCCAGCCACCACCAGTGGTCAGTAAATGGGAAAATGAGGTGTGCGAAGGTGAAGTGCAGGCTTCTCAACTGGACTTGTAAATTCTCTGTTACAGCAAAAATATTTTCTTATCGTTCTTTATTTTGTTCTTTGAAATAGAGTCTCACTCTATCACCCTTGGTAGAGTGCCATAGTGTCATCATAACTCATAGCAACCTCTATCTCCTGGGCTCAAGTGATCCTCCTGCCTCAGCCTCCCTAGTAGCTGGGACTACAGTCACCTGCCACAACACCCAGCTAGTTTCCTATTTTTAGTAGAGACAGCATCCTGCTCTTTCTCAGGCTGGTCTTGAACTCCTGAACCCAGGAAATCCTCCCACCTCAGCCTTCCAGAGTGCTGGGATTACAGGTGTGAGCCACTATTCCTGGCCCAAGCAGAAATATTTTTATTAAATTCTTTATTAAAGTGACATATCTCACCATTTATAGATCACACATTTGAGTTTAATGAAAAATAGTAACAAGTTTAGCAAAAGGATGATGTAAATATGGGCATAGGAACACAACATTGTTTTGTTCTTACTTGGTCAATAAAACACTTCCCAGTTCTAGGAGGCAGGATATAAGAGCCCGTCTGTGCCCATATGTGCACATGTGGGTGTGTGTGTAGTAGGGGTGCAGGCAGGAGTTTAGGGCACAAGAAGGGCCCTCGTCCTTTTCCTACTGTTCACTGGTACTCACTTTCCTAGTTAAAAAACGGAGCCTTCTGGCTCGGCATCTGTAGCGCAAGTGGCTAAGACACCAGCCACATACATCGGAGCTGGCAGGTTTGAATCCGCCAAACGACAATGACAACTACAACCCCCAAATAGGTGGGTGTTGTGGTGGGCACCTGTAATCCCAGCTTCTTGGGAGGCTAAGGCAAGAGAACTGCTTAACCCCAAGAATTGGAGGTTGCTGTGAGCTGTGACACCACGGCACTCTACCAAGGGTGACAGCTTGAGACTCCGTCTCAAAAAAAGAAAAACTGGAGTCTTCCAAGTCACACAGGGGCTCCTGCCGGAACAATCACTATTCCCAGGACTGATGATGTTCATTCTGTTAATACGACCACACTTGGCTTTGGGGAGCAGTCGTGAACACAGTGGGAACAGTCCCTTCATTCACTCAGCTTCTGTGAAGTTGAATGGAGTGGGAAGACCAGGTAGAGATGGACAATGATTCACAGAAAGCTTGGGCGATCAGTGAAGTCTCGCTGATACAGAGGAATATTTACACTCAGCAACTTCAAGCCCAAGAACTGTCTTAAAGAGGGTGTCTGAACTTTCCGCAAGTGTGCTCCATCTCACCAAATGAGTGCGGAAATTACATTTCCCATGTCGAATTCAGCCAGGTCTTCCAGGGTCAGAAGCACAATTAGCAAATGAACTCAGAGGTGGTTTCCTATTTACACTTCAAACCAGCCGGACTTTGCTGATTTCCATGGCAGGCCATACTTTGATTACAAATCCCTAAAGTGATCGTTAGTGAGTCGCCGCTCTAACATCCAAAGTTTGTGTGAGTATCGCAGTGCAGAGATGAGATCCGTCAACCCACAATTGATAATTTGTCTTCTGAGGAAGAGAGAGTCCAGCGCCATGTTCAAACCCTGCCCTGGGCGTCTGAGAATCGCTGGGATCCCTGAAAAGCTTGTAAGAGTCTCAGGAGGTTCACACTGGACTTACACTCTGATCTCATTTGTAAAATTTATCCTGAAATCTGTTCTTGAACTCTCACGCTCTCAATTGCTCCGTGATTTTCATTCTCTGTATTTACTCCCAAGAACATTCAAGAGCTTCTCCTCACACGAGCGTCTGCCACTCAGAGGTGAAACACTTGCTATGTCCCAACATAGACTCAAGACAGGAGAAGAATCAAAGTGCGTGCTTAGCTCCTGCTGGGCTGTGCAGAGCCTTCAGGGCCAGCCTGCAGCAGAGTAGAAATCACCGTGTCTGATGTGCGGAAATGATCTCTGTTGCCTTTGGTTCCGCTGCGCCCTATGAAGGGACCCTAGAGAATTTCCCTCATCCCCACATACCTGATGTATCTCTCATAATGTGTTTCAGGCTTGGAAACAAAGTCCATTTAAATTCCAAAGACCCTCCGGTGAAATGGAGCCCCAGTGAGGGCCACACTGTGAGGGAAGAGGGCCTGGGCTGAGGCTCTGGCTCTGTGGCGTGTGCTGGAGTCAGCACCAGCACCAGCTCCCCCGTGAACAGGCCTGGGTGCAGCCCAGACTCGGCCACCAGCCTGTGTGTGCGTTCACAGATTGGGTGGAACGTCAACCCATCTCCTCAGCTCGTCAGAGGATCGAGGGAGATGAGGCATGTGGGAACTCCTGCTAGGGATACATTTCTCTACTGCTGGCTTAGCTCTTCCCAGGTCAGAGCAGAGCTGTCCCCGGCCGGAGCTACTGAAGAAGAGGGTCACAGTCAAGTCCCAGAAAGAAACACAGTCCCGAGCTGTAATGTAACGCTCCTGGGAACCCTCAGCGGCAGGGCAGCCCAGAGCGTCACTACTCAGGAGTGGATCTCTGGAACCCTGAGTCTTTCTCGGGACTCTGGGGCTGCCTCCCTAACATCACTCCCTCCCCACCCACCTGGCGCAGCACCCCTGGGGGCCTAGGAGCAGGACTGGTTTCCTGAGTGTGTGACAGTCGCTCGGATTCACACTCTGTCATCATCTTGAAATTCTTTCTAATTTATCTGAGAACTTGTGTTTTGTAAGTAAAATTCAGCGGGACAGCAGAGTTTTCGTGTAAGCAGAGGAGGTATATCCAGCAATAGTAGACATGCATGTGGGCTTGGGCCAGCGGGCACCATGGGCAGTGAGCAGCTGGTAGGCCAAAGGGGTGGCCTGGATGCTGGGCACACATGCCCTGGATAGTCGGGGACACTCCGGGGTCCCCATGGGGAGGTGGAGGCCAGGACTTGGGTTCAAACCGACGAAGAGCATGGGGGCAGCAGCAGTTATCGCTGCCGGGGGAGGCGAGGGGCCCTGCCTAGGGACATCTACGGAAGTCGGTTTGTCTGTCCGTCCCGAGGGCCACTTCCACAATATCTACGGTAATGTTAATTCCTTGGCCCAAGTGCTAGAAGAGAAACTTCTGGCACTTAGGTAATAAATTTTGTCAGTAAATAATTATAAAATAAAAAGCACACATACGGACAATGCAATAAAGCACATCAGATTTTTATTAGAATTCTTCAAAGAATTCTAGGTGAATTTTTAAAGACTTTTAAAAATTGCTATGAAATAGCAAAGAAGATGTCCACAGGCTTAGAAATGAAACTTAAATTTAAAGATGATCATATTTAGCATAAAAGAATGTTCTCATCATGTGACTCTTCATGTAGAATATCTTCTGATAGGGGACATAATTTAAAAAATATTATAACTGAAATAACATTGAGAGAATTCATAAACAGGCTTTTTGGATTCTCTGCAAAGTGGAAAACACTTTCAGCTACTCATATGATCTTCCCATATTCCAGGAAATGTCAGAGAAAACATTAAAATGAGATTATATAAATTTATGTTTAACATTCCTTTTACAATTATACAGAAGTGATTTATATAAAGAGATAAAGCTCTCTGGAAGACTTCTTACACAAGAATCATCACCTTTAAATGTACTAATAACTTTTCAAAATTGTATATCGGATCAGCACATTGTACCCCATAAATGCATTAATGTACACAGTTAAGATTTAATTTGAAAAATATCCCAATATTGCCACACAACCTGTAGAACATTTTTAGCAGCTCCAGCAGAAACTAAATTAGCAAAAAAATATTTTTCAGAAACTGAAATTATCAGAAGCTATTGGTGATCTCCCATTTGCCAAGTTGCTGGCATTGCTGTCCACTATGTCAGCTGAAGATGAAGTTGTTAAGTGTAAATTTTTTAATGACCTAATAAAAGTTTTTGCAAAAAATGAGTCAGAAAGATTTGTGGTTGCTTAAGATATTGTGCCGATAAGTTATTACTTATGTATTTTACGATATTATGATTTTAAAAAGTCTCTCGTGACTTTTAAATGTATGTATTTGAATATCATTATTACCTCAATATGTTGTACAAATAACATAAAATTTTTAAAAGAAAAGTACTAATATTTTTGTACTTTTTACTGCAGTTGTTCTGCTCTTGTTATGGTGATAAAATACACATACCATAGAATTTATCATCAGTGATATCTAGTGTGTCTTTTTCCTCTGCTTTTTGCACAAGGGGCCCTGCACTTTTATGTTATACCCTGTGCATTCTTGTGAAATGCCCAGCCTCCTGCCCCTTTCAGGTTTCAAGGCAAAGAGTCCAGGATCAAGCTTTAAAATTGGGTTGCTGGGTGGTGCCTGTGGCTCAAAGGAGTAGGGCGCTGGCCCCATATGCTGTAGATGGCGGGTTCAAACCCAGCCCTGGCCAAAAAAAAAAAAACTGCATAAAATTTGGTTACTCTTGAATTTCAGCCAAAAGGTAGAACTGCTTTCTAGGTCACAAGGTCTGGCCCAAGATAGAGATTTGAGAAGAATCATAATCAGATGTGCCCCGAACCCATGCTCTTCTGAGGAACATGCCCGCCTGTTAGCAGTGAGGATAAGGCCGTGGTCTGAGATGTGTCGGGTGAACTCTCTAACCTCCCCTGCACCTCAGACACAGCATGTCCCCAGAAATCTCCTGCTCCTGTTAGGGAGCCTGAGCCACTGTCCGGCCTTCCCATGGACCTGCCCTGGATGGTCATGGCAGCCGTCTGACGGCCTCCCTGCTCACTGGAGACCCCCGCGAGGCCAAGTTAGGGGTTCTCAGGTGTGTCCTCACCTCCCACCTAGTAAGGAGGGGGAGGGCAGTCACACGGCACTTCTTGGTGGCCACGCAGCGAACATCCCGAGAGATGGTGGTGAGAACCCTGCACTGCCCAATCTGCATCGTCACCAGGCCTGTCCCCTGGGAGCTCCCGACAGGCCTGGGAGCAGGGCTCTGCAGGAAAACCTCTGAGAAACACGGTTTTTGTTCACTCCTCCATTTCTAGAGATGGAAACAGAGACTCAGGCAGGGAATAAGAGCTTGCACGAGGTCACCAAGTGAAGGCCAAGGAGGCGACGTGGGCTTCTGTGCCCGTGCCAGGTTGTTCTGTTGCAAGTTCAAAGGAAAGAGTCTCTGAGGCTGAACTGTACAGACTCCAGTCTATATAGTGAGCATATGTGAGTGTGAGTGCAAGAGTGTGTGTGTGTGTGAGTGTCAGTGTCTGTGTGTGAGTGTGTGTATGTTATGTACGTGTGTGTACATGGACGAGGCCTGGTCTGTACACATCAGCTTGAGATGAGGAACCAGAACGCTTCCAACTTTGAATCCTCTGTTCCAGATTAAAAGATGGGCCAACGACTAGGAAAGACTTGTAAGAATAAACCCCCTCATGTATCACGTCTGGGCCAGGCCGTCGACCGAGGTCAGTGCACCTTCCAGGCAGTAATCCCAGCTCTCACTCAGGCTGTCCCCAGGCTGTCCCCAGCTCCAGAAAGCTCCCACGGACATGTCAAGAATCTGGACCCAACAGGACTAAGCATTCTGGATAGTCGTGTTTTACTGGTAGGAAGAATCTATCCCTTTAAAATCAAAAATTTTCAAAATGCATTAATCCTTTTGGGTGGACATGTTTTCACATTGTGTAGGCCTGTGCGCCTTCCTACACAGACGGGAAAATGTGTGTAGGCATATTTCGAAGGTTTTCTTGGGTTTTTATTTTCACTTCCCATGCCTGATGCAAGGGCCCTTGAGCATTTTCAAGAACCAGCAACTGGGGACACAGGGTGCGGTTTGCTCTTGTGCCAAGCAGACCCAGACTTCTCTTCCCTGAATACCATTGTAACTGCTTTGTACTCCCCCCGTTTTCCCCTTGGAGTAAAATCTGCAGTCTCATTTTCACTCTTCCCTATTCTTCCTACACCACCACATAATTTTCTGCCTCCTCCTCCTGTACCAGCTGTGCCATCTGGGAGAGTTATTTGATCTCTCAGAAGTTCATGTTCATGATGGTAAAACAGTGACAACATCACTTGCTCTGGCTGCTACGATGTAAAGGAAACCACCTTGAGCCCCACGCTTACTTTCTCCTTCTCTCCCAGGCTTTGCTTGGAGCCTCCTTGGAGCCCACCCCTCAACCTGTCTGACAAGGTGCTGCGTCTGCCTCCGAATCGGACTTGCACTTGCCGTGGGATTTTTTTTTTTTCCAATAGCTCAACATGTGTATGTATTGTTGACGAACTCCTTGTATAGACTTAAACTCTCTCTAAAATTTCAGATTAATATGAGAGTACAAATCTTTAGGTTACATTGTTTGCGTTTCTAAGGTCAAGTTCAAGTCACAGTTGAGCCCTTCACCCAGGGGGGTGCTGAATACCCCCACATTATGCACGTTAGGTGAGACCTGCCAATCACCCTCCCTCCCCCCCCATAGAATATACTTGTGTTTTTCTTTCTTGTGGGTGAGTACTTGTTCATACAATGTCTCATATTAGAATTGAGTATATTGGATACTTGCTTATCCATTTTCTTAATACTTTACTAAGAATGTATTTCAACTCCATACAGGTAAACACAAAAGATGTAAAGTCTCCATCATTTTTATGGCTGAATAGTACTCAATGGTGTACATATGCCACATTTTGCAGTTTTTGACTGGGGCCGAGTTTGAACCCACCACCTTCATATAAGGGGCCGGTATCCTACTCCTTTGAGCCACAGGCACCGCCCCATATGCCACATTTTGTTAATCCATTCATGGGTTGATGGGCACTTGGGTTGCTTCCATGTGTTGGCGATTGTTTATTGAGCTGCAATAAACAGTCTAGTGCAAATGTCCTTGTGGTAAAATGATTTTTTTTTTCTTCCGAGTAGATACCTAATACAAGGATTGTGGGATCAAATGGAAGGTCCACCTTTAGGTCTTTGAGGATTCTTCATGCTTCTTTCCACAGCAGTTGTATTAGTCTGCAGTCCCACCAGCAGTGTGGAAATGTCCCCTTCTCTCCACATCCACGCCAGCTTCTGCTTGAATTAACTCTTTTTCTTTGAGATAGACTCTCAAGTTGCTGCCCTGGATAGAGTACTGTGGTGTCACAGCTCACAGCAACCTCAAAAGCTTGGGCTTAAGTGATTCTCTTGCCTCAGCCTCCCAAGTAGCTGGGACCACAGGCGCCCTCCACAACACCTGGCTAGTTTTGGGTTGTAGTTGTCATTGTTGTTGGCAGGCCTGAGCCAGGTTCAAACCTGCCAGCTCTGGTGTATGTGGCTGGCTCCCTAGCCACGGAGCTACAGGTGCAGAACCTTGAATTCACTCTTGTTTCATGAGTTTATAAACTCATGCTTCCCTTTGTTCCTGTGATCCTAACCAGTTAGAGAATAAGATCTTTCCGATTAGAGAATAATTTTTTTTAACCAATTAGAGAATAAAAGACAAGCTCTGCAGCTGCTGCTGTTGTTAGTTTTCCCAACTTATCTCTCAGTGCAGTAGCTGGGGACAAAGGCGTTCTTGTCTGCTCAGCCGACTGTGTACGGAGTAGGTGGTGCCACCAGGCTGACGGCAGTTATACGATCCTCCTCTCCTCCCGACGTGGTAGGCAGGAGAGCGCTTCCCCATCCCTCCTTGAAGTGTGTTGTGGTCTGTGACACGGTCCCACCAGTGAGCTGGGAGTGGAGGTGATGAGTGTTACTTCCAGACAGCAGTGCTGAGACCCAGTGCTGGAGCGCGGTGTGGTCGCCCCTGACTCTGCTGAACTCAGGGACCCAAGCCGAGGTGAAGCCTGGGCTGCCTGAGTCCCCAAGTGACCACAGGGACAGAGGCCCTGGCCACCTGTGCTTGGACACAGAGCATTAGCAGGAAATTACCTCTTTTATACAAAGCCCCCGAGATCCAGGTTCTTTCTTTCTCCAGCGCAACCTAGGGTGTGCTGACTGATCTGGAATAAGTAAATAATACAGATCTCATGGAGGGTCTTCACTGCAGCCTGAGGTGCGATTCTGCCTCTCACTTCTCATTGATTCAAGGCCAGGCACCTAGCGCCTGGTCCCAATGGCCCATTAATTTTCTTTGTGGTTATCTTGGGATGAGAAATCTATGGCCCTCTCAGCTGTGCTCCCCTGTCTCCCCTGCAGCCCTGGCTGAGCCTCAGACACCGACTGGGTCTGGGTGACTGTATCTCCCCTTCCCCATCCCATTGTGAAGCAGGTGGGAGCTTTTCCAAAACCATTTCAGCCTGTCTGGCTCATGTCAGATTATCCACCGTATATCTCCCCAATTAAATTAATTAAATTGAAAAGTCCCTTTATATAAACGAGACCCCCCCTACTTTCCCTAACTGCTTAATGATTTTCAACTATAAAGGCATTTCCTTTCCCTCTTGTATTTGACTTCAGCCACTCTTGGATAAACATTTTTAATTGTCCTTACATAAAAGCATACAACTGGTTCCCAGACCCCAAAAGCATTTGGAGCCTTCTGTGTGTGTGTATATATGGATTTATACATCTGTAAGCTTTTAAGCTCCAGAAAGAGCTTTATCTCTTCTCCCTAAAATCCCTCTAACATGTTCAGCCTTAGCCAAGTGAAGATAGCCTCAATTCTGGGATTGCTATAGTCGCTCGTAATTACCTTCAGGTGGAAAAGAATTCTTAATGCTTCAAATTCTTTTGCCACTGTGCTGAAGTAAATAGAAATAATTTATTACTGAAAGCGCTGTTGCCGCTCTGCGTTGGTGGGTGGGAGATGACATTCGGGATATTGTGTAATGTATAATGAGTCTGAAATGATGGTTCTGATCCAGTCAGCATCACGGGCAATCTCGCTTGTAAGGAAAAATGCTTGCAAATTAAGTCGCATATCTTCACGGAGGCAGGCAGCAGCATAAAGTATGGAAATATTGATTTCGATTCTGCTTTTCTTAGAAATTGTTTTGGGTATGTATTCAGCAACATATTTTCTTTGAGACAGAACCCTGTATTTTCTTCCAGAGGGATGTTTGAGACATCTTTGGGAAGGATTGTTTTTCAGATGTTATGGAAATAAAATCAATAGGGGCTAATTTCTACTTGTCGTTTCCTGTGAATAGTGTATGATGGGCTTCAAAGCAGCCGTAAAATGAGGCTGTGGATCGCTGCCCCTGCCTCCCAGCTTTTCCTTTCAGCCCAGCCTGTGCAGAATGGCTTTGCCTAAATTGGGGTTGCTCAGAGAAGCAAGCTGAGGAAGTTACTCCGTGACCAAGAGAAGGAGAAATAGCTGGGAAAGAGGAAAGGCAGGCAGAGGCTGCCGGGAGGAAATGGAAGAGAGCTGCCCCCCGCAAGAAGCAACGTTACTGAGTTGGAAGGCACCAGGCACGGACGAAGAGAAGCCTGCGCTGAAAATCGCACTGAAAAGTGCAGTTTTCACACCTCGGTAGACTAGCAAACGTCTCATTCTCTCTCCCACCTGACTCGACTGATTTCAGAAATTATATCTCAGACTATGAGGCGTAAATGATTCAATGTTCTTGCCCGTGAAGTCTTTTCTGCCTTCTGGCAAAACAGCTGGTTTGTAGTAATTCACTTAAAATGGTTAAAAAGTCTTCTTTTCGCGGTGCTGTTTGGATCAACTCTTCTTACACATTGGACGGGGAAACCGAGTTTTATTGCAAACTTCGTGGGAAATGCCTGTTCTTCCTGGTTAGGGTTAGGGTTCGATCTTTGGTACAAAATCACTGGCCTTACGACTCCTCAGGAGCACAGTATTTACCTCCATGAAGAACCATACGCAGTCAGCTTCCAAACCGGGAGGTGAGGCCTCAATACGCCGCAGACGTCAGCTGTCACCTGCACCCCTGAATCCAGTCCCAGCCTTCCCAGAGCACCTGCTCTGTGCTCAGACCCAAGACCACAGGACACGGTTCCTGGCCTGCCTTCTCTGCCGTTCTGTGAGGTTTTAATCCCGAGATGCATTGTCGGGAAATGCCAGGGCAGAGGAGAAGGAAGTTACTGTGCTGTTCCTTTTCCATTCTCTATTCCTGCTTCTTTCTGTGGCTAACCTTCCATGACCACAGTTCCACCGCAAGTCCCCCGATGGTTCTCCCTCACGGCAATGGCAACGCACTCTACCCCTTAATCCTCATCCTGGGGATGGAGCAGCTCACTGCTTATTTGCAGATCCCACTTTACTTGTTAGTTGTTTTTTTTTTTTTAAGCCCTGCCCACAACTTTGTAGATTGCCCCTTTATCACAGCCCCTTCATTTGAACCATCTTGGGTAACTTTTGTTTTCTGCCTGGACTCTGTCTCATGGAAACATCCAATCAGTAGAAACAAGGAACCTTGCGGTAAAGCAGTCAGGGAAATCTTCCCGGGAGAGAGCGCTTGAGGGAAGTGTCCCTGTTTGGATTTTTAGTTAGTTCCCTGCCATTTGCGCCTTGAGTAACCTGGTTTAAGCAGAGACTTTTTTTATTTTATATTACAAAATATTCAAGGGTTTTGGTCATGGATGAATCCAGGACCTCAGACAAAATCATTCTCTTTCCATTTCTTAGTTCTGTTTCTTCCTCACTCTGTCCATTCTCTGAAGTTCTCTTTGTTGCAAAACTGAACCCAGCAAGCTCCAGACATAGTTCGTGCTACCAGGTCAGTCTCAGAGGAGAGAAATGCTTTCTCTCCTAACACCCGAGTCAACTTCTTCCAAAGGGCCCCATCAGTCTTGTTTGGATCCCTCCTGACCTCCCTTCCCCTCACCTGACCCCGACCAGTCACCTTGCTCAGAGGATCAAGGGCTCTAATTGGCTCAAATCTCCACATCCAAGGTCTGGAGTGGGGGGCTTTGGATTGAGTGTGCCACCACGCTGGAAGGGGAGTTTCAGAAGGATGGGATGTGGGAGGGAGGGAGCGTTACAGACCTCCATGACAGATCGCAACTTTCCAACTACCTGTTCTCAAAGCCCCCTAGGATGTCAGGATGATGCTTAAAAATCCACTTTTCAAAAAGCAATAAGCTGATTGATTCTCAACTTAAACACAGAATTCTAAGTGTGATGGGAGGATTTGCTTGAGGTTGTCATGATGTTGTGCCCAGGAGTTGCACAAAGACCACACTACCAAACAAGCCCAATGTACAGTGAGGAGCAGGCTGGCGACTGCCTCAGTGTCCCAACATGGGGTTTCTGTGAGCAGTCTGAGTGGTTAAGGAGTTAGTCACACGTAGCAGGAGAGAGAACTTGACATCTTCCTCTTCTTCTTCTTTTTTTTTCAAGACAGAGTCTCACTATGTTGCCCTCGGTAGAGTGCCGTGGTGTCACAGCTCACAGCAACCTCAAACTCTTGGGCTTAAGTGATTCTCTTACTTCAGCCTCCCAAATAGCTGGGACTACAGGCACCCACCACAATGCCCCACTATTTTTTTGTTGTTGTTGTTGCAGTTGTTATTGTTGTTTTTTTAGCTGGCCTGCGCTGGGTTTGAACCCACCAGCCTCAGTGTATGTGGCCAGTGCCCTAGCCACTGAGCTACAGGTGCCACCCTGGGCATGGGTAGTTTTATAAATTTAACTCGCCGGCAGCTTTAAAAGCAGAGCAACGTCCTGAGAACAACAGAGCATCTGCCCTCCCTTCTGAAGCAGGTGGTGGCTGCTGGTGAATTTCATCTGGAACATTCTCAAAAGGAGGAAATATGTGTGCGTGTCACAGGGAAGTGGGGGGCTGGAGCAAAGTCTCATGCATCTGGGTGGCTTCAGACTGTTGCTAACATGCCTTGGCTTCAAAGGGTGCTTTTCTAGGTAATCTTGGGAAGCAGCTGGCCTGAGGACTGGATGGGTCTAGCGGCTCGTCACCTGGTTTCAGGAGCCTGTGACCACCTCCGATTCGCTTAGTCACTTTAACTTCATTATTTCGCCCTCTGAAATCAGAAGTCCACATTTTTCCAGTTCGTGGTGCTCCTGCTGTGTTTCCTTTAAAGCCTCAACTTGATGTTGGTTCTCAGTTTAGCCGCCATATTTAATAGCCTAATTGGATGGCATCAGAACTCTCAGGCCTCTGCTGTTTTTTTTCAGAACCAGGAACATTTATCGCCAACCTGGAATGCCCTCACCAACTGGCCTTGAAATCAGAACAATGAAAACACAGTGGGGACGTGGTGCATGTTGGGCTTGGAATTGACGGCCCTCAGAGCTCCCAGAGATGGTTTTGGGGCAGGTGCGTGCGGCACAGAGAAGAGGGTGTGGTACCGATGTGCAGTGCAGCACAGAGCCCCATGGCTGGCTGCACTGCCTCTGGGCAGTCCCACGCTAATGAAACAAAACAAAGTCGACCTTGGATACCAAGAGCTGCCAGAACTCTCATTTCATTAATCTTCCTCAGTCCTTTCAGGCAGGATCTATTCTTACTTCTGTTTTACCAAGGAGAAAACCTGGGCTTGGAGAGGAGAAAAGTGCCTGACGCTACAGCTGAGAAGTGGGAATGTGAGGGTTTGAACTCCAGCTTGTTGATTCCATGTCCTGAGAGTGTATTGCTGTACCCAACTCCTGTTAAAATCTCATGAGCAAAGCGGTTTGTGAACAAGGCAGATGTCCCTAATAGATGGAGCACTGGCCATAGGTGTAAAGGGTTTTGGTGAACCAGAACATTTAACCAAATGGGCACTTCTGATTAATAAAAACCTCCTAAGAAGAATGAGAATGAATAGTCATGGTGAGCTTGGCAGCAGTGATGTTTTCAATGTCTCCTCCAAAACTCAGCTTGGAATTTGATTGCTATTTTCATGGTATTGAGAAGTGAGATCTTTAAGCGACGATTAAGACACGAGGACCCTGTGTTAATCTGAACGGGTGAATGCTGTTATCTCAGGAGGCTAGGAGTCACCTTGGGCAGGCACCCCTACTAGAGGGTTGACCTCCAGCCTCTCCCTCTGTAGCCCTCACCCTCACTGTCCATCCACCTTCCACCACAGGACCTAGCACAGAGGCCCTCATTAGAGGCCAGCGCCACTCTCGATGACTCCCCAGCCTCGGGAGCTGTGAGGCAAATAAGCTCCTTTTCCTGTATAAATCACCAGCCTGTGGTGGTCTGTTCTAGCAAGGCAAAGTTGACAGAGGTGACAGTCAACCTCTGTGGGGCTCTACTAGGCTGAATCATGGCTCTCCACAGGCGGCTGTGTCCTCTGTGGCCCAAACCCTGTGAATATGTTCACTTCAATGGGCTAAAGATGCTTTGCTGATTTGATTCAAAATCTTGAGATGAGGAAATTTTCCTGAACTATTTAGACGGACACAACCTAATCCCGAGGTTCCGTACGAGAGGGAACAGGAGGGCAGAGTCTGTGAAGGAGCTGTGACCATGCCGGGCTGACTGCCAGCTTTGTGATGAAGAAAGGTGCCTAGGAACACAGGTGGGGCAGGGATTTCCAGTCGGTCTGCCATCCGAGGATCTTAGGTGTGCCGAGAAAATGTTTAGAGATCATCATTACATTATTTTAGAAAGATGTTCACAGCACAATACGTATATTCTTTTTTTAACTCTTTTTTTTTTTTTTTGATCAACATAAATTAAGTGTGTCTCAAAAGTTTAACTATAGGTTTTTTTAAGTGTGCCCTGAGATAAAGAAGGTTGAAAAACACTGTTCTAAAAGCTGGCAAAAGTCAAGGAATGGACTATCCTCCAGAGCCTCCAGAAGAAGCCAGCTCTTCTGACACTTTGACATTAGATTCATGGACTGATTTTGAAGGTTTAGCTTCCATAATTTTAAGATTATGTCTGTGTTGTTTTAAACCAGTAAGTCTGTGGTAATATTTTTACAAGGCAGTGGAAACCATTCAATGTGCTGGACGTTGGGGCTGCTACGCTGTGATGCACAAGCAAAACATCCATAAAATGTAGATTCCTTGCAGCTGGTCTGGTGTGGGATCCAGGAATCTGTATCTCCAGCAAGTTCCAGGGATGCTGAAGACGTGCCTTTCCAGACCACACTGGGAGCTTCATGCCGTGGTGTCTCCTTTGTCATTATAGTGGCTCGCAAATAGTTCTTCATCTCCACTTACGGTTATGAAATCACGTTGAGAGTTTGAGTAAATGGTCCAAGATTAGGCAGATGGTGAGTGGTAAAGAATGAAATTGTCAGAGTTCAAGACCTGTGCCTTTTCTTCTACCAGCTCCCCCAAATTATGAGTGACACAGGCCTGGGAGGATGAAACGGCGTCTTACTGCTGTTTCAATATCAACATGGATATTGAAGAGATGTCTCTGGAATAGAACTGGAGAAGGGTTTGGAGTCTGTGTGACAGATGTTGGGTGACAACAGTGGATCAGGATGGCCCCACACACTTCTCCTCTCCTAGACAGGGCTACTCCACTCACACGTGGAAAAGGTAAGACTCAGCCCTCGAACTTACCCTTGGAAAGACCAAGCCTCATTTTTAACCATGCGACTTCCAAGTCCACCTTGGTGTTTAAGGGACCGAATTAGCTACACAAAAGAACACGGCAGGACTTTTCACCCAGCAATGTCTTACTCTGCGTCTTTTTGGAACACTTCTGTGGATGATTAAGAGACAACTCCCTAGCCCTTCCTTTGTTTTTATTCTCTAGCTGTTTTTGAACAACATTAATTTGCTATTTCACAGACACCACCAGGCGTTGTCATCGCACGCATGTTGACTTCATCCCACTTCAGTACCAGACCGTTTACTGCGTGAGGCAGGAACCCCCTGGCCTTCCCATGGCTTTGCACTGGCCTGGCACGTGAGCTCACTATAGCTTTCCCTTAGTCAGATCAAAACCTCCCTGCTATGACCATCATTTCATATTTTCACATTCACATTATCTACACCAGGTTTTCTGTAAGTACAGTCGAACATGAGACATTAATTTGGGTTTAGGGCATAGTCACTAGTGGCTGTGTCCTCTGTGGCCCAAACCCTGTGAATGTGTTAACTTCAATGGGCTTTGCAACTGTTTGGAAACACCAGATGGACCTCTGCAGGCTGCAGGTCAGCCCTCAGGCTGCTCCTCCCTTGCTGAGCGGCCCTTTTTCTTCCCTAAGCCTCAGTTCCTTTAGCTGTCAAAGGTGTGGGTGACGTGCAGGTGCCTTGGAAAGCTGCGCTGAGTTCCAGGCACAGTGTGGGTCTGAAGTGAGGCAGCTTCAGGGATTGAGGGATGATCAATTCGTGCAGCTGGCAGAAGATTCCCAATTCTTTCCCTAATACCAGCAGGACCTCAGAGTTCAAGAAATATTTTTCTTTCTTTAACACCAGAAACTAATAGGCCAATAGTATTAATTTTTACAGTGCTGGATTGAAGAAGCAACAGGATACGTGTATTGGAGAGGCAAAATCAGGCCGCCCAGGTGTGTGTGCTTGTATCGACCCTTACAGTGTGAGCATGGAGAAAGCACATGTCCTCTGAGTGTGGGTCTCACCGTGTATCTCCCGGGAGCGACTATCATCACCAGTCTCTGCAGACAATTCACATGCAGCACCCAGCACTGTGGCCGGCACAGCCAGCAGGCAGCAAGCAGTCACTCTCGCCGGAAGAGTCCAGGGGCGCCAGCGTGCTGCACTGAGGTCTAGCTTCATAAATTCCTTTCTGAATTTATGTGTGAAAACCTCCCCATCTGATGCATGCTCAGCTGCCCTGGTCAGATCCAAGGTCCAGCATCTTTTAGATGTCCCTAGCTCCTTATTTGCATAAATCCCATTTGAGGATTGTGTGGGGGACTGGAACAGACACAAAATGTTTTCTCACATTTCCACCTTAGAAGAACTGATAATGACAAGTAGGAAGACATCCTTCTGTGTTTATTAACACAGAGCAAATAATCGAAACATTAAAAAGCAACCTTGCAGTTTACAAACATGGGCTGGGGGAGAAGAAGAATGCTCTGGAAACAGGAGGCGACTTCCTTGTTCATTTGCATGTCTGCCTGCAATCCGCTGTTATCAGACTTTGGGAGAAGAGCTGATCAAGACAGTTCTAAGTATCGATTTCCTCCCCTTCCACTGAAAGAACAAACATTTAGGGTTTCTGTTTGATGCTCACAATTAGTCTGTGCATGCGATGTCAAAATGCCACCAACCTCCCCATCTAAAGCAAGTGTTTGTTCCTTGGTATTGTTGAGGTCAAATCCTCTGCCCTGAATTCCCCTTGCCCACACGCACTTCCCGAGCATGGAGCCGCCGCATTGTCACACTGTTACGATTTGACAGTCTTGAGGCTTTCATCTGTGGATTGCTGGCTCACTAGTTTTATTTTGCGCTTTATCTTTTGCCCAATCAATAAAGCTATATAACTCGTGTTTAAGATACCACAATAGACACTGAAGCCAGCAGACAATATATGCTAATCAATTTTTAATTATGGCTTTAATTTTATATGATGCCATTTAATTTTATTAGATGCATTAAAGTGAAGCTGTCAGTTCACACGATCTATTGCTTGGGCCGGGGTGAAAGACGGATGTCCCGGGGTCCCAGGCAGGTGTATGACATCGTTAAGAGGGTCACGTGTCACCACCTGCAGACTGTGAGCATAAACGGTGGGCGCTGCGTGACCGACGGCTTCCTCACGGGGGACGGTAAGGTAGTGGGGCCACTGCGCTCGGTGCAGACTGCAGGGGACAGGGACTGTCCAGCCGAATTAGATCCGGCATTGCCATTGCCTGATGCCATGGCCTCAGCTAGGTGTGTTGTTTTACCGTTTAGAGTCTCGATTCTGCATCAGTAAAATAGGATAATGTAGGCTTACGCTTCCTAGGGAAAGAGTAAAACTCAATCCAAACTTAGCTAGGATTGTTACCATCATCCACCTGCCCCCCATGTGGAAAGGAAGGTTGGAAGGAAGGAGGGCAGGAGGGGAGGAGGGGAGGGAGAGAGGGAATGAAGGAGAACTCAGGACATCAGGACAGTGCTGCTGCCCCTTCCAGACCCTCTACCCCTGCCCTGGGCTCAGAGCTCAGCCTTCAGCTGGGAGCCACTCTGCCTTCAGGAGCAGAGACCCCAAAGAGCCCAGGTGTGGCTGATATTCCAGAGCCTTCCTCAGGGCTGGACTGAGAAGGGGTGACTTCTGAAATGCGTCCTTGCTGGGCCCCCTTCCCCTTGAGTTCGCCCCCCACCAAACCTCTGTGGAGCTCCCTCGAGCGCACTTTCTTCGAGTCCTCACATGCAAGATTCAGTAAGGGGGGAAAATGGACAGAGACAGGGGACAAGAGCTGCAAAGACAGGTCAGGACGCAGGTCAAGAGGAATCTTTATCTAACCTGGGTCTGAAGGGCAGAGATGTTCTCCACCAAGACCACTCCATCAGCTGGGGTCTGCATGTCGGGTGTCTGTACGTGCAGAGTGTTAGAGGCCGGTTTCTCGTGGTCGCAGGCTTTAACACGCCTGAAAAAGGAATCGAGTGGGACGCGAAGGCATTGCCACAGCACCCGACTGACTAATCGCAGCTGTACCATCAACCGGAATCTGCGTTCCACAAGAACGACCTGCCTGAATGTTCAGAGCTGAGGCTTTCTCTCTTTCTCTTTCTATTCTCCTCTTTCTCTCTTTCTCATTCTCTTTCTCTTTCATTATGCTTCCTTTTTTCACTTTTGCTTTCTCTTTCTCTTTCTTTCAGTTTCTCTTTTGCCTCTCTTTCGCTCTTCTCTTTCGTTTTCTTTCTCTTTCACTTTCTCTCTCTTTCTCTTTCACTTTCTCTTTCCCTTTATTGCTTTTCTCTTTCATTTTCTCTCCCTTCCTCTTTCACTTTCTCTCTCTCTCCCTTTCACTTTCTCTTTCTCACTGTCATTTTCATTTTCTCTTTCTCGTTTATTTTCTCTCTTTCTCACTTTCTCTTTTTCACTTTCTCTTTCTCTTTCACTTTCTCTCTTTCATTTTTATTTTCTCTTTCTTTCTCTTTCATTTACTCTCTCTCTTTTTCACTTTCTCTTCCTCTTTCTCTCTTTCTCTTTTGCTTTCATTCTCCTCTCTCTCATTTCTTTCTCTTTCACTTTTATGCTTCCACTTTCTCTTTCACTCTTTCAGCTTCTCTTGTTTTCGTTTTCACTTTCACTTTTGCATTCTCTCTTCCCATTCCCTTTCTCTTTCACTCTTGTGCTCTCTTTCTCTTTTACTTTCTCCTTCTCTGTCTTTCTCTCTTTTTCTTTCCCTCTCTTTTGCTTTCACTTTTGCTCTCTCTCTTTCAGTTTCTCTTTTACTTTCTCTTTCATGCTCTCTCTCTTTTTCACTCTCTCTTTTTTACTTTCCTTTTCTCTCTTCTGCTTCCCCCCTTTCTTTCTCTCTTTCATAGTGGCTTCCTCTCTCTCTCCCTCTCTCTCTCCTTCTCTCTCTCCCTCTCCCTCTCTCTCTGTCTTTCTTTCTCTCTCCCTCTCTCCCTCTCCCTCTCTCTCTCCCTCTCCCCCCTCTCTCTCTCTCCCTCTCCCCCCTCTCTCTCTCCCTCTCTCTCCCTCTCCCTCTCTCTCTGTCTTTCTTTCTCTCTCTCTCTCCCTCTCCCTCTGTCTTTCTTTCTCTCCCTCTCCCTCTCCCTCTCCCTCTCTCTCTCTCCCTCCCTCTCCCTCCCTCCCTCTCTCTCTCTCTCCCTCTCCTTCTCTCCCTCTCCGTTTCCCTCTCTGTCTTTCTTTCTCTCTCTCTCCCTCCCTCCCTCTCTCTCCCGCCCGCGCACTCACTCGGTCTTTTTTTCTCGAGGGCGCGGGGGGGGGGCGCCGGCGGGGGGGGGGGGGGGGGGGGGGGCGC
>CAUYON010173099.1:0-10648 GCA_963573935.1 Arctocebus calabarensis
AAAAATAGCCGGGCGCTGTGGTGGGCGCCTGTAGTCCCAGCTACTCGGGAGGCTGAGGCAAGAGAATCGCTTAAGCCCAAGAGCTGGAGGTTGCTGTGAGCAGTGTGACGCCATGGCACTCTACCCAGGGCGATAAAGTGATAATCTTTATCTAAAAAAAAAAAAAAAAAAAAAAAAATTTGCTTTAATATTTCTTTGCAGAAAAAAAAAATCACACTTTTAGTGAATGAATGAGAAACATTTTTACATTAGCAGTAGGCTACTGTTTTTAATCTATTATGCCATCAATCAACAGGGAAAAGGTTCCAGTAGCTCAGGGAGGCAGCTTGCCCTTGAATGTGACAAAGCATTGATTGACTTGAATTCATGGGGAACAGGTTCTAGCACCTTGTATCACTGTTACATGGGGTCTACTGGTTATCCTATGGGCTATGCTGTACATCTATTAAGACATGAGTTCCTGGGGAATAAATAGGTTCCATTACCTAAAAACATGGGTCCACTGGTACTCCTGTGTGCTACATTATATGCTTATTATGCCATGAATTCATAGGGAATGGGTTCTAGGAGCTCAGGCTCCTTTCCGTTGGTTGTCACAAAGTGGGCTTCTCTGGGTGGAGCAGGCTGGCGCTTCAGTTGAACCCAGGTACCTTTCTCTTTGGCTTCCTTCTTTTTCTGATCATTTTCCTTCACACATTTCAGGAAGCTATCTCGGTTCTCAGAGTGCTTAATGTGCTCAATCTGAACATTAATCCTCTTGGCAAGAATCTTGCCCTTAACTTGTTTGTTTCCAACAATGCCAGCAGCATGCCGGGTAACATTGTAGACTCTTCCAGTTCTGCCATGGTAACATTTGTGTGGCATGCTTCCCTTGATGTCTACAATATCACCTTTCTTGTAGATTCACATATATGTGGCCAAAGGAACAACCCCATGTTTTCTAGAAGGCCTAGAGAACACGTAACGGGTGCCTCTCCTCTTTCCCTTTGTGTTTGTCATTTTGGTGAATTACTGGAAGATGGAATCTCCAGCTGAAAGGATCGACCTAACTTTATATTTATCAAAATACCTAATTTTGTGAGCAGCATTTCCTTTCCTCATTGACTTTTTTTTTTTTAATGTGGAACCATTTCAGTTCACCAATTCTAGGGTTTAGCTCTCTTTACAGATTCAATGTTTTCTCCTGATAAATCCGTATGTTGAAATCTAATCCCCCATATGATGGCATTTGAAGGTGGAACCTTTGGGAGATAATTAGAAGGGTAAGACTCTCATAAATGGAATTAATGCCCTTATAAGAAGAGGTCACAAAGCAAGCTGGGGCTCTCTGTGCCATAATAGAAGTCAGAAACCTGCTCTGGGAAGTGGGACCTCTCAAGAATCCAGACCTGCTGACACCCTGATCTTGAACTTCCACCCCTCCAGAAGTATGAGAAATAAATTTCTGTTGTTTGTAAGCCTTCATTCTGTGGTACTTTGTTATAGCAGCCCGCATTAAGGCAGACCCTCTACATCCAATACTGGGTAGGATGTGGCATTGTACAGAAGGGTCAGAGCGGCACCTTACATCTCCTATAACGTTATATTCCCCTTCAACAAAGCAGCTTTTCTCCTTTTCAGCCAGGAAGCTGTGAATTTGAAGAGGGGTAGGAGATCTCAAGTGTTCTGCAATGAGCTTCTCACTCTGTCTTCCTTTTATCTTAACTACAATAAGTAACACCTTCCACAATAGTTTGGCAGAGATAAGGAAACATTCTAAGCAAGCATAGCACCTGCTGTCAATCGCCAAGAGAACCATGCCTAATTGTAAGCAGTAACCAAGTATAGTGATCAAATCTTCCCAAAAAAAGTGTAGAGAAGGAAGTTGGTTATATACATGTGTAAATCAGGATCTTGGGCGAAGCAGAGTAACAGATTGTGACATATGCATCATAACAGCAGACTAACCGTAAGATAGTTATGTGTATACATGCACGTGAGACTATGTGTAAGCACATGGAGCCCACGCACATCTCCTGTAAGAGATAGCGGTAGTTGGAACACATGATTTGGAATGTTCTTTTTATCAACAATTTCATGAAAAACTAATGCAATGTTTCTGCATTCCTTTGGCTCACACCTCAATTTTACTTGCTACACTCATTTATTCAGAAAGGACTGACTAAAAGTTTGTATATTTTATAACCTAAAATTGAATCTCTCCCACAACCATATACCTAGGCATAAGCAACTATATTCTTTTTTTTTTTTTTAGCAACTATATTCTTATGTAGTTTTTTCTTCCTGTAGTTAAGATATTTTGGAGTATTTGTCTATTTCTTATTGTTCTTCTTCTTAGTTTATTAAGTGTTATTTATCTATTCATTACTGCTAGTTTCTTGCCTCATTAAAATGATTTTTACCATCAATTTAAGTCCCTTCAATAATTCTTTAAGTCAACAGCAACCGGTTTCTGTCTGCCAACACGTCAAAAGAGAGGTGGGGCCTGGGGGTGGATAATCAAATAAGGCTCAGAAGATGCACAGTCCTAAGGTCGGAAAGAAAGAAGAGATCCTAGCACTTGTGTGTGTATCCTTGTCTTTGGAGGAGGAATTCACAACACGTCATCCTTAGAGTATCCCTAGAGTGGAAAATCTCTCCTCCAAAGGAGCCTCTTCTTTCTCTATCCTGTTGAGACAGGCCCCTAGGCACACCTTGAGGAGGGAGGGAGCACACCCAGAGTGCGCCACATATTTCTCATCTTTAGTAGGAAAGAGAGAGAAAAAAACAAGCCCTGGTGGAGACAGAACCCTTTGGTGTCTTTGCAGCCTTTGAGTCAGAGGCTGGAGTGACCCACAGGATTCAGACAATCAGTCTGGGAGCACAGGCTGTGAAAGGTCACTCCTAAGGAGCATGATTGTGTGCTGGGACCACTCTGCAAAGAAGAGGGGCTCAGCACATTTGTCCCCACTGAGTTTTCAATGATACCTTTATAACATACTAAACTTTTGCACACTATGTATGCCAGGGTCTGTTTCTGGTTATTCCCTTTTGTTCTCTGATATTTATTTTGAATCATGATGCTTTGCTATTTGTTAATATAGTATTATAATAAATCCTAATATACTTTTAGATTACAAATCCTAATTATAGGATGGGTACAGTTCTACAATTATTGATTTTCCTTCCCTAGACACAAAGGCCCTTAGTAAAACATCAGCAAACCTAACCCAGTAATTAATAAAGAAGCTAGAAATGGATAAATCCATTTGCTACTGGGATTATGTTGAACCAACAGACCAATTTGGGGGAGAAATCAGAGTATAATTTTCATAAGGGTAATCACGCTCAGACACACACAAAATGAATATGAATAAAAAATTTTATTTCACTCACTAAAGGGAATCAAGATGGTTCTTGATAATGAAAGATTCGTTCAACATTAAAAAAACTCAACATAATTCATCATATTAACTCATCAAAAAAAGAAAAATATGATTACTGCAATACAGGTGAAAAAGGCATTTGATAAAATTCCACACATTTATTAAAAAATCTTCAACAAAATATAAGTAGAAAGAAAATGCTGCAATCTGATAAAGTTTATCTAGAAAAAACCCTACAGTTATTATCACATGTATTAATGATTGGGAAAAAACAAGACTATTTTCACCACTCTTATTTAACATTAAACTGGAGGTCATAAAAAGTATAATAATTCAAAGAAAGAAAAGACATGCTAATTAGAAAAAAATAAAAGTATCTTTATTCATAGATGATGAAATTATATAGTAAAATCCTAAAAAATCTATCAAAAAAAGATGCTAGATAGTAAGTTTAGCAAGATTATAGGGTGCAAGGTCAATATATAATAATTGACTATATTCCTTATATATGAACACTTAGAATCTGAAATTTAAAGCAATATCATTTCAAAAAACTGATATTAGTTCTAATAACATCAAAAAACATGAAATATTTTGGGATGAACCTAACAAAATATGTGTAAGCAGCATCATGATTATCTCTTTCCAAGTTAGCAACCATTTTCTGTAAAGAGCCAGAGAGTAAACAAACTAGAAATAGGCTTTCTGGGTCATATGTTCTCTGTTGTAACTACTCAACACTGCCACAGCAGAGGAAACATTAAGCCACAGAAAATAAGTAAACAAACATGGCTGTGTTTCAATAAAACTTTATTTATAAAATAGGAGATAGGCTGTATTTGGCATGTAGACCATGGCTTGCCAGCCCTTGGCCTAGAGAAATGTACTGAGTGAAGATCCTGGGCTTAGTAATGTTCCTTATGAACTTGTAAAGCTCTGTTTGGAGTAGAGATGCAGTGCAACAGATAAACCCAAAGAGTTATGACCTATTGGACAGTAAACTATTTTATTACCTACCTCAGCAATCTTATCCTAATATTCTTATTAAATTTACTATAGGTGTGATGGGGCATGCCTATAATCCTAGCAAGCCCAGGAGTTCTAGGCTCAAATGATCTATGATGGTGCCACTACACTCCAGCCAAGGGAATACAGCAAGACAATATCTATAAAAAATAAAATGAAGAATTAAAATAAAAAAAATTAACCACAAATACTCTAGTTCTTCATATGTTCTTTGAATTGATCATAACATCTTTCTGATTCCTTATTAATCAATGAACTAAATAAAATCTTTTATACATGTTTATTTTATATTGGCCTAAGAGTGATGATTTTACCTTTATGAAAATAATACATTAACATTGTTAATTCTCCCTCAAGTTGCTCCACAGAGTCAACACAAGCCTAATCAAAAAAAAAAAAAAAATTAAGGCTATTCTCTTACTATTTATTCTTCCATATGACTTTTGGAAATGTACTATTAAGTGAACTTTTAAATAAATGTTTAAATTTTTATTGGAAATGGCCAGGCACAGGGGCTCATGCCTGTAATCCTAGCATGCTGGGTAGCTAAGGTGGAAGTATTACTTGAGGTCAGGAGTTCAAGAGTAGTCTAAGCAAGAGTGAAATCCTGTTTCTGCAAAAAAAGAAAAATTACCTGAGCATTGTGGCAAGTACCTGTAGGCCTCCGCTAAATGGTTATGGGACCGTTCCCGCCAAATCCCACCATTCAAATGACGGTTACCATTTATTAAGAAACTATACTATGGCAGCCATACTGGAAATTTGTACATGTAACACCTCTAAACCTGCCTGTATTTCCCAAACCTCTTTCCACTCCACTGTCCTCTATCTACAAAATAACCAGTTTATCAATGAAATGTTATCAGTGCAGCAATAAACACAATGCAAGTTTACAAAGTGTACATCCTAAGTAGGAATGAAGTCACTATAAGACGACAGAGGATTTTCCTCTGTGCCTTTAAATTTTAAAATGCTAATACACTTAGGGTCCCCGTCTGTTTTACTTTATCATGGTAGCTTCTACGTATTTCAATTACTGGATGACATCTAAGATTAATCTACCTTACACAAAATTCTTTCCCAAAAGAAACTAGCATGCACTTCAACATAATTTTACACTGAGGAAAATTTTGTAAATGTTTTAATTTTCCATGTAGGAAACTGAAAATCTTCATGCCAAAAGAATATAATGCTGGTTATTCTGACTTCCCTCTGCTGGGCAGTAAACCTCTTGAGCTTCTATTTTTGAAAACTGAGGTATCTCTTTAATCCTGTTATAGAATTATTGATAGTGGTTAAGACACCAAAGGAAAATCGACCCAGGGCCTGCACCAGGAAAGTCTCCAAGGGAAGGAATAAAACAAAGCACAAGCACACAAAAGCACTTTGCAAGAGAATTTTGTGAAATTGGTGTTAGTGTTCACAGCCCAACACAAGAAATGCCACCCAACTGTAAGCTATTTCAGACTAAAAAGGTCCCCTGAAGCCAGAGTAACAGTATGCAACCCTCATAGCCAATGTTTACAGCATGGTTAAAGTTGTACCTGTAGAAAACAGAACAGCCCTTCTCTAAGTCTGTCCTCTCCAAGGAGTCCACATATAACCAGCTTGCACCCTCTTCTACTCCATTTGGTGTATAAAAAGCCACAGTTCCGAAAGCACACTCCCTTCCTCTGTCTCACTGCACTTAGACTGTTGGGGTACAAAGACACCGTGTTACACACGCTCCTGAAGTAACATCCTCCTTACAAAGATTCTCTACAAGCAGCCAAGACAATCGAGCCAACAAGAAACAGAGCAAGTCGCCTGCTTTTCAAAAATAGTCTCTAGCTCAACTCATTTCTCAAAGTTCCCTTTGATTTTATAGCCAAAAACACATAGAACTAATATCCCTTTCCCAAATTAAATTTATTGTTAAAAATTTACTAGGATGCTCTGAGACAATGACAAAGAACCATGTCCTAAAACTTCAGCCTGTCACTAAGGTCACACATTAAATGAATGAATCTTAATGCTGTCCCACCTAGAAGCAAAACATCTAACGCCAACTTGGAGTCAACCGCAAGGACTCTGTTGCTGTTTTTCCTAGGCCCAAACACCATGCTTGAATGAAGCCAGATGTCAGTAATTGCAGAAATCCTGTGGGCCTTTGCAGAGGCTCTGGCAATCTAGATACATGCAGCTTGCTTACCTCTGCCCATCACTATTCTGAGAAAGATCTGCTCCATTATGAGAAATGACTAGAAAAAGGATCTCCTAGAAAGAGCTTGTCGAGGGAATTAAGATTTCTGAGTTCTACTTCTACACTGTTGGTGGGAAGGCAAACTAGTACATTCCTTTTGGAAATACATTTGGAGAAGCCTTTTTTTTTTTAACCCCTACAGACCTCTACTTTCTCCTTATAGTTTCTATCTTTTGTGTAGCAATAATGGTATGTCAGTAATGTCAGTAAATAATGGCTTTGTGTATTTAATCAAGTTTGTACTGGCTCTTTCTTGTATTTTTCAAATTCTGTGTGTCCTCTTCATTGCCTTTTTTCCCTTCAAAGTTAAATTTAATTATCTGTTCCAAAATATTTGTGAAGAGGCTCAACTGGTTTATGGCTAGAGAAATGAGAGTCAGAAAAATCAGCTTTAAGACAAAGCGCAAATGATTCCCCCTGCAAGGCTTCTCTTGTAACCAGGAACCTACATAGTGTAGTCAGCGGCAACTCCCTGAGATGAGAATGGCCTTATAGGGAACCACCTCAACAAATTAATTAAAAGATGGCTCATCCAGGAAATGAATATAAGAGCTGATCACTCAGTATCTTGAACACCCTTGAAAATTTTAGATTTTCAGAAAGAGAAGCTGGGACATGTAAAAGGATGGAACTAGTTTAGCAGGTAATGTACGAAGAAGCAACACTCATAAACATCACACTTCAATACACCCACATTTTTTTATTAAATCATAGCTGTGCACATTAATACATTTATAGGATACAACATGCTGGTTTTGTATATAATTTGAGATACTTACTTCAAACCGGTTAAGATAGCCTTCACTGCACTTTCTTAATTATGATGGTAAGACATTAATATTCTACACTTAGTAGATTTGACACATACCCTTGTAAAATGCACCATATGTGTGGTGCAACTCATTACCCTACCTCCATCTCCTCCCTTCCCTTCTCTTCCACTCTTCTTTCCTCTTCATCTTGAGTTGTAATTGGGTTATAGTTTTCATATGGAAGTATGGGTGCTTATATATTGTTTTTTTAGTAGAGCTGAGTACATTGGATACTTTTTCTGCCATTCTTGAGATACTTTGCTAAGAAGAATATGTTCCAGCTCCATCCATGTTAACTTAAAAGAGGTAAAGTTTCTATCATTTTTAAGGCTGCATAATAGTCCATGGTGTACATATGCCACAATTTATTAGTCCATTAGGGCTTCTTCCATGATGTAGCAATTATGAACTGGTCTGCAATAAACGTTCTGGTGCAAATATCTTTGTTATAAAGTGATTGTTGGTCTTCTGGATGTATACCTAGTAGAGAAATTGAAGGATCGAATGGCAGGTCTATTTTTAGATCCGTAAGTGACCTCCAAACTTCTTTCCATAAGGAAGGTATTAGTTTGCATTCCCATCAGCCGTGCAGCAGTGTTCCCTTTTCTCCACGTCCATGCCAACATCTATAGTTTTGGGGTTTTGTAATGTGAGCTAATATTATTGGAGTTAGACGATATATCAAAGTGGTTTTGATTTCCATTTCTGTGATGATTAAAGATGATGAGCATTTTTTTCATGCGTCTGTAGGTCATGCACCTGTCTTCTTTAGAGAAGTTTCTCTTCGAGTCTCCCACAATGAAATGAGATCACTTTTTTTTCTCATTAATTAGTTTCAGTTCTCTGTGCATTCTAGTTATCACACCTTTGTCAGAAAGATAACCTGCAAATATTTTCTTCCATTTTGAGGTCTGTCTGCTTGCTTTTCGTACTGTGTTCTAGGTTGTGCAAAAGCTGTTTAGTTTGATCAGGTCCCAGTAATGTATTTTTGGTGTTGCTTTAATTGCCTGGGGACTCCTCCTCATAAAATATTCTCCCAGGCCAATTTTTTCAAGTGTTTTCTCTACACTCTCCTCTAGTATTTTTATAGTTTCATGTCTTAATTTTAAATCTTAGCCATAGCAATCAGGCAAGAGAAGGCAATCAAGTGTATCCAAATAGGATCAGTGGAGATCAAAATCTCACTCTTTGCAGATGATATGATTATATATCCAGAAAACCCCGGGGACTCAACTACAAAACTCTTAGAAGTGATCACAGAATACAGTAGTGTCTCAGGTTCCAAAATCAATACTCACAAATCAGCAACTTTTACATAAACCAAAAAACAGTCAATTACTCTAACCCTTTTATTGTAGTGCCAAAGAAGATGTAATATCTGAGAGTTCACCTATCAAAAGATGTGAAAGATCTCTGTAAAGAGAAATATGAAACTCTGAGAAAATAGCTGAAGATGTTAACAGATGGAAAAACATATCATGCTCATGGCTGGGAATAATCAATATTGTTAAAATTTCCATAGTACCCAAAATGATATACACTTTAATGCAGTCCCTATTAAAGTACCACTGCCGTACTTTAAAGATCTCAAAAAATAATATTTCATTTTGTAAGGAATCAGAAAAAACCTTGATTAGTCAAGACATTACTCAGAAATAAAAACAAATCAGGAGGAATCATATTACCAGATCTCAGACTGTACTATAAATCTATAGTAATCAAAACACCATGATACTGGCACAAAAACAGAGAGCTGGATGTATGGAACAGAAGAGAGAACCAAGAGATGAACCCAGCTACTTATCATCACTTGATCTTTGATAAGCCTACCAAAAACATCCAATGGGGAAAAGACTCCCTATTTAACAAATGGTGCTGGGTGAACTGGCTGGCAGCCTGTCGAAGACTGAAACTGTACCCCTCCTTTCACCATTAAAAAAAAAATTTTATTGGATAAAAAGATTTTGATCGGAAAAAAATTCTCATTGGATAAAAGATTTAAACCACCCACATCTTAAACACTAGAAATAATTAAAAAAAAAAATTAAACTACCCACATCTTAAACTCAAGAAAATAAAAAATAAAAAAAACTTTAAGAATAAAGAAAGGCCATTTGTCTGTCTTTGTCAGAGAATGTTCTGTTGATATTACTTTTGCAGAGTAGATGGAATTGTTTACTCTTTTTCTGTTGATTAATTTGAGTTCTATGTGGATTTGAGTTATCAACTCTTTGTCAAAATAATAACAAACATTTGAGAAAATGCTCATTGTCCTTGATCATCAGAAAAATACAAATCAAAACCACCCTGAGATATCATCTAACCCCAGTGGGAGTAGCCCACATCACAAAGTCTCAAACCTGCAGATGCTGGTGTGGAAGTGGTGAAGGAGATAAGGAAATTTCAACCCAAATTATAATTCATTGGTATAAAGTATATTTTAAATTAAAAGGCCATTTTTGATCAGAAAGCAGTGGCCTCTCTATAAAGCCTGAGTAATATGATTTAGAATCAGAAAAGGCTACTGACTTCCTTATCACATGCTAATAGACTAGCTCCACAGTCATTTGAGGCACAATACCTGTATCTCAGGTTAATTTATAAATCACTCTATTTTCACCCATCTACACTCTCCCCTCCTAGAAACCACTTGCTACACATATAATTTCCAGTTTCTCTCTCCCTCCCTTCTAAAAGGCATCTTTAAAAGCCACTGACCATCAAGGAGACTTTGGGTAATAATTCTTGTATTTCCCTCCATGCATATGATATTTGGAAATCACCTTTTCTCTTATTAATCTACCATAATTGTGAATTGATCTTTCCGTGAACTAGATAAAGGGAAAAGGACAAGTTTCACTGTTATCCCTACAGTGGAGAGAAGGAAATACTTTTACACTGCTAGTGGGACTTAAAACTAATACAACCTTTTGGATGAAAGAAAGAATGGAGAGGGCGGCTCCTGTGACTCAGCGAGTAGGGCGCCGGCCCCATATACCGAAGGTGGCGGGTTCAAGCCCGGCCTCGGCCGAACTGCAAAACAAACAAAAAAAATAGCCAGGCGCTGTGGCAGGTGCCTGTAGTCCCAGCTACTAGGGAGGCTGAGGCAAGAGAATCGCTTAAGCCCAAGAGCTGGAGGTTGCTGTGAGCAGTGTGACGCCACGGCACTCTACCCAGGGCGATAAAGTGAGACTCTGTCTCTA